>MU184451.1:0-11871 GCA_016904865.1 Pissodes strobi | reverse complement strand
AAAACATATTATAAAATTGAGGTTAGAGAGAAGACTATTTGACAAAAGATGGTCAGTAGTCATTAATTTAGTAAAATGTCCATTTTTAGCAAATTTATGCCAGTGAGGATGTAGCTTTATGTCTAAACCAGCTTTAAGATAACGATTAAAAGATGATGTTTACCGGTCAACAGTGACACTAAACAAAACATATTATAAAATAAAAAGATGGTCAGTAGTCATTAATTTAGTAAAATGGCCTTTATTTTAGCAAATTTATGTCAGTGAGGATGTAGCTTTATGTCTAAACCAGCTTTAAGATAACGATAAAAGGATGCTGTTTACAGGTCAACAGTGACACTAAACAAAACATATTATAAAATTGAGGTTAGAGAGGAGACTATTTGACAAAAAATGGTCAGTAGTCCTTTAATTAGTAAAATGTCCTTTATTTTAGCAGATTTATGTCAATGATGATGTAGCTTTATGTCTAAACAAGCTTTAAGATAACGATTAAAAGATGGTGTTTACCGGTCAACAGTGACACTAAGCAAAACATGTTATAAAATTGAGGTTAGAGAGAAGACTATTTGACAAAAAATCGTCAGTAGTCAGTAATTTAGTAAATATCCTTTATTTTAGCAAATTTATGTCAGTGAGGATGTAGCTTTATATCTAAACCAGCTTTAAGATAACGAATAAAAGATGCTGTTTACCGGTCAACAGTGATACTAAACAAAACACGTTATGAAATTGAGGTTAGAGAGAAGACTATTTGACAAAAAATGGTCAGTAGTCATTGGGTACAACTGGTGGCGCCATGTGTCAGGAATATATCTAGTTAGCTTCAAGGAATTCAACTTAACAACAGATGTGTGAGTGACACTAGGAGCCATATTAAGCCAAGGATCAATAGGAAAAGACGTTCCCTGTGGAATTTGCTTCCCGAACGTTGAATGATTCCGAACGAAATTGTTCAACTACGAGCGAAATTATTCCACCATCGAGAAGGAATGTTTATGCTTTGTATGGGCAACTAAATATTTTAGGCCCTACCTTTATGGCCGAAAATTTAAAATTATCACGAATCACAAACCCCTACAGTCGTTGTAACACGAGTTATGTAGTTAGAATTAGATTAGAAAGCTATCTTAATGGCCCTTAATTGTTTACCTTCGCATAAATAGGTCACGCTCAAATTTTAGATCACTTTTACTTTGTACTTCGTGTAGTTAAGATCATCGCGTCCTATTTTTCAAACTAGTATAATTTTAAAAGTCATTGTAAATTGTTATTTTGGAAATAAAAATGTTTTTTTTATAAACCCTAAGCTTCCAAGTTATATAACTGGCGCAGTCGGTAGGATTCTTCAAGTCCAAGTTTGAGAAAGAAGTTCCGGAATTATTCCTGTGCAAGTAGTGCCCTTTGAGAGTACAGTAACAAGAAAAGAAAGGCAGAAGAAAGCGATATAAAAGTCGGAGATAAAGTGCTTGTGAAAAACGTAATAAAAGAAAGCAAAACCACCCCAACATTCGATCACACACCACATGAGGTAATCGAAAAGAAAAATAGTTATCACGACTTTGCAAACTTGGCCCTGATCCATCATTTGACAGTAAAAATGAGCACCACATTTTCACATTAGTAGAAAAAACTTCTCCCAAAGCCATGTCAATTTCCCAAGTAGCCAAAGAAAGTCAAATAGACACCCAAATAATGGAGTCGACCAGTAAAATAAATCAAAACTCATGGGATGCCACAGACAAAAATATATTTTTTTCGTTTAGACTGGAACGGTCCGCGATGGATTCTATACTTCTGCGTGTAAACAGGATCGTGATCCCAAAAACCTTACGATCTCATGTACTGACACTAGCACACGAGGGATACCCGGAGGAGACTGTGATGAAACGGCGACTAAGAGCTAAGGTCTGGTGGCCCCTTATTGACAAACAAGTAGAGCGATTTGTAAAAGAGTGTCGTGACTGCTTATTAGTCTCTTTACCTGACAAACCACCACCGATGACAAGACACCAATTCCCCGAAGGTACGTGGGAGTGTGTAGCCATAGATTTGATGGGACCATTACTCAATAAGGAACAATTTTTGGTGATCATAGACTACTATTTTCGCTATCAAGAGATAAAGTCTTTAGAATCAACCACTTCCGAAATAATTATATTTCAACTGGTAGAGATATTGTCTCGTTTAGGGATACCACGATCGATAAGAGCCGGACAACGGACCTCAATTTGCAAGCGGGGAGTTTAGAGAGTTCTGTGATCATCACAATATAAATCTTATCCAAACGCCGCCATATTGGCCTCAAGCAAATGGTAAAGTGGAAAACATGAAACGGCCATTCTAAAGCGCCTACAGACTGCCCATGGGAATATCCTTAACTACCGGACGGAACTTCAAAAATTCACATTAATGTATAATACGACCCCGCATGGAACAACAGGAAAGTATCCTTCGGAACTGTTATTAAAGAGACAAGATTCCATCTATATCCGATTTAGTATGCGAATCTCCAGATGAAGAAGCGAGAGATAATGATATAACCAATAAACAAAGAGGAAAATAAAAGGAAGACATCACAAGAAGAGCTCACGAAAACATGATTAAAAACGGAGAGTTTTGCTACAGAATATGTTACCTGGGCTTAAATTATTGACTCGATTTGGCCAAGTAAAATATACTGTACTAGAAAGAAATGCAAATGAAGCTACGATAGTTAAAGGACAGATCCTAAAGAGACATGTTTAAAAAAATTACCGCAAGGAGCACCAAATAATATTGATATAATTCCAGGGAAACCAACAGCTTTCAGCTCCCAGCCCCAACCATCAATCCAGCCACTACGCACGGAACCACTGGAAGGACCAGAAGCAGAAGAAAGCATTACACCGCTCAGGTTGAAGAAAATGAACGGATTGTGGAGATGCGTCAGCGATAAGAACGCACCGAGTGAAATGAATCACATCGACAGCATGATCGGCAGTGAAGGTCGAGACGGGCGATAGATGGGTCGCTGGAAAAGTTGTGAATGTTAATAGTTAATAGTCGTTCGTGTTTAAGCGTTCGTTATTTTGTTACTTGAGTGATAATTAAATAATGTTATTTACTGATTGATTACGCGTGTTATTTGGAAATGGGTTACTTGGGAAATTTAGTGAGATTTGAGGTTCCTTGAGAAAAATTTCCTTTCCGCATTTACTGTCGATGTAAGCAAGTGAAAACGGTGGAAAAACACCCTGTACAGGAATTTTACAGTCATCGGGAATTGGTACGGACGTGTTTTGGAACAATCCAAAAATTTCTGAATCAGCCCCCAAGAACCAAAGTGAACTTGGTGGTAACATCGGCGGGTGTAGAGCCATATTTTTGCAATGACAATAACGACAAAAATGTAAATTATTGTAATTTCTGCAAAATAAGGACCTTTAAGGTGGGTATCACTTGCGGTTGATACTGTAAAACGACACAGGAGACGTGCGGTGGCTAATCTTGATATTTCTTGCATAACAGCTCACTATTGTGGCAAAAAAATTGTATAAAGTATAAATAATGCAGTATGTTGTTATATATTGTAGTATAGTGTATAGTATTTGTATATATGGCATTGAGTGTTACTTGGTTACGTATTACCGATTTGTAATCAGCTACTGCTTGCTGAATGACCCACAAGACACGGTATCTCATTTACATAGGTTAGTTAACTCGGACTCGATTATATCACTGTTATAGTATTGTGAGGCACTGAGCATTGATAATAATATAATAATTGTATAAGACTCACATCTGGTGAACTGGGGACTGGCGACCCCAATTTAACAGAAGCCAAAAAGCTTTCTTCTTCCTCTAATTTCAGAAAACTCCTCCTTTCGCTTTCTGTCTGGTTGCTCAAACCACCCTTCTTTCTTCGAAGAAGTGCCGACTCCTTCATCTAACTCTCTTTCTACGTTTCTAATCTATTGGCAACCTGTCCAGCTGCTATTATTCTTCAAATTCTGTATTCAATTATGACGGACAAAGCAAATCTTCATACGTTTACGGTGCAGGGGGTGAGACCCCAGTGCCGGTCGGGAATGTTGGTGGTCGTGCTAGCCATGCCCGACCGTTAGCCAGCGATAGCACAGGGCGTGAGGTGATCAGTCAGGGATCGGCGACAATCCCGTTAGGAGGTGGAAATAGGAACGGCCCAATGAGTCAAGCTAAAAGGAAACAGGCAGATTTGGATGCGTCACTGGTCGAACAGGAGATGGAATGTCTGGAAACAGGCATAATACCGCGCAAATCGAAACTCAGCAGAACACCAACCAAAAAAGCGAGACACAATTTGCCAATTACCAAGAGCGATGCTAGGGCTCTTGTAGTCCAGCAAAAAGCCATGTTGGGTATATTAAAAACAGTGGCAAACGAGGGCAAACGAGGGGGAATCGGGAACAAGCGAATTCGAATCCGAAAACGATAAAATTAGATCTAGGTTTAGGCACAGGAAAGTTCCAAGTGATAGGCACAAGGTCAGAGCTAGAAGCCAATCAGTTGACGAGAGAATGGGAATTAATAATTGATAAAAATAAGACGTAACAGCGGTAACAAGATTCCGTTCAACAGAGAGGAGAAGACCAAAGTAAAGTCAAGCTTGAAAGGGATTGACTTGTGCATATATCAATTAACCAAAGAGGTCATGGAAAACAATATGAAGCTCTCCCTGGAGCAGGAAAAGAATAGCTGCTTGGAGGATTTGGTTGTGAAAGCGAAGCGAGAGCGAAAGAGGTGGAACGAGTGTAGCAAACCATGGAGAAAATGAACAAGGATATTGCGAAAGAAAAGAAGATCGAACAACATAGAATAGCCGACCAAGGAGTAACAATAGGGGAAGCCCAAGTAACGGAAAGGGCGCCAGATCAAGATACGGACGCACCAACTACTGACAACAACGAGCCAATGACAGACACGGATAATAACAGAGAAACAGACGACTTTACCATAGCAACGAGGAAGAAAAGAGAAAGGAAAAATATACGTACGCAGATATAGCGAAAAGAAGGGAGGAAGCACATAAGAAGAGCGAACAACAAGTAGAGCAACAACCATGGGAAACACCAACTAGGAACGGCAATATAGGAGAAAATTGGGAAATTATTGTCGAAGGACAAAGAGATAAGAAATGTTGAGCAAAGTAAAGAAAGGGATATCAGTAAAGGAGACAGGTCCGTTAAGAGGAGTCTGCGCTCTTCCTAAGGGTGACATACTGTTGAAATGCAATGACGGGCAGCAAAAGGCTGGAGTGGAAAGACATCTGCGCGAGAGGGGTTTCGTAATTAAGAACCAAAGGGCATATAGACGACACCAGATGCTCCTGACGGGAGTCGATAAGGGGGTTGAAGACAAGGACATAATCAGCAAAATGGTCAGTAATAACGATTTCGTTCACGAGATCTGGAGGCCGCGACCTAGAAACAACGATGCCATACGTGTTCTGGCAAGGCGGGCCTGCGGAAACCCAATATAGGGAAAACATGATACTGGAAATTGATGGGGATATCTTCAAGATCATCATGAAAAAGGGAAAAATAGCCATCGATCTAACCCTACATTGGGTAGAGGAACACGAAGATGTTGTATTATGCTTCAGATGCTGTGGATTCGGCCACACGGCAAGAGTATGCAGTGAATGGCCTAACAGTTATAAAGGCGCGGAAAAACATAATGGCAATGAGGGTCCAGGGAAGAAGGACATGCAGTGTATTAATTGTCAAAAAGCAGGCCTAAGGGCGCGCAGGCATTTGGCACGGGACTTGAAATGCCCAACCAGAATTTTAAGGATGGAGAGATAAAGAACCAGGACCAGATATGATTAAAGTAACTGTCCTCCAGACAAATCTAGGTAAAGGAAAACAGGCGACCGACTTGATGAGGAAAAAAGCTATGGAAGAACAGATAGATATTATCGCGATTTGCGAGCCGTACCCTAAGGCAGGGGTGTGGAGCGGCTACGTGAAACACGGAAAGGACAAAGGAAAAGCAGAAATGTGGGTTAAGGCGACTATCACCACGAAAACAATAAAGTCATATGAGACCGACAACGTGGCAGTATGCAGCATTTTGACGGCGGCGGGGGAGTGGGTCGCATTGGTGTGTATCTACGATGAACCAGGCGGCAGAGTATGCAGAAGATTTGTGGAATGCAGCGACAAGATGAAACTTATAGCAAAAGGAATGTTGTTGGGGGATTTGAACGCGAAAAAAACGGTGTGGGGAGCCCCAACCACGGACGAACGGGGACAGGCTCTGTTTGAGTGGATTCTTCAAAACGGATGGACGGTGAACAACGACCCGGAGTCAAGCCATCAAGGGAAGACCCTACTTTTTTTAAATTCTATAAAAGTGTCGATTTGGAGTTTTCACATCCCCCATTTTCAGATGGCAATTATTCACACTGCAACACGCTTTTCCTATTGAAGTTAAAAGTAAAGATTCTATTTAAAAATATAAACCTAGCACCGGAGAGTCGTGTTGGCAAATGACCGGCCCCGGTAGTGGGGTCGTACAGCGCCACTAGTTTTCCCCCAACTAAACTGAAAAAACTCCGCTGGTGCTGGCGCGCTTATCAAACAAAGGAACTCAATCTTAACTTAACAAGATAACACAATCTATAATTTAAGGAACAATCTATTTGCTACCGTAAAACTTTTGCAGTTTAAAGGCGACATAGATTTTTATTTATAAGAATATTTTAGATGAATAAATAAATAAATATGTATTAAGTATTATAGAATAAAAGTTGAAATTGTTGCTGACAATTGTAGGCGAAGGAATGACAAAGACTATTAAGTAAGTAATAATAATGGTACAATATGGAGATTGTACAGAGACCAATTCTGTTGTTAACTCGGTACTGTATGCCTTACAACTAAATGCTCTAAACACTACAATCCCAAGTGATCACTTTGATTTTACCTGAGCTAATTACATATATGTATGCGTGCGCTGGTTGCTGCACCAATTATACATGCAGCAATAATAATAGGTAATGTTAAATGGCCACAATAATTAAATCAATGGACCCGATAAATGAATGAAAAGAATAAAATTATTGAAACTGTCTTAAAGCCCGACTGTCAATGCTTGATTTATATTAAAAAGAGTGAAAATTCAGAGCGATTATATTAATCGGTTAGATAAACAAGTGAATAAATGAAAAATAAAATTAATGAGAGCTATCTTAGAGCTTGGCGAACAATGCTTGATTTATAGTAAAAGAATAAGAGCAATTATATCAGTAGGACAGGAAAATAAAGGAAAAAGTAAACTTAAGCTTCTGTACGATACCACTTAGATCCGTCGAACTCTGGTGGAGGCGCCGGGCACCTGTTGGTACTGCTATGGCACTGGCCTCGAGGGTAGAACTAGCAGAGAACCTGTAACCCGGAAATGAGTGTTGTAGCCTGTGATCGAACTGGCCCGGAGATGGGACTCGTAGCCACGTAATAGAACGAGTAGTCCGGTAGCAGATAATTGAATTGGTAGCCCGATATTAGAATTGCAGCCACTTAGCCCGGTAGTAAACCCCTGAAATAACCCAATACGCATTAGATAAAGCCCCCTTACTTTAATGACAAAACTATAGCCCCCCCTTGCATAAATATATTTTCTTTATAAAACAAATTCCCCCAAAAAATATTATCAATGGACTTCCAATGACCATCAGCAAATAAAAGAAATACTAAGGTACAGACAACTTGAATATAACAAAATAGGTATGAATCACCCCTAAAAGAAAATATATACTTCCCCATATGATCAAAACTCAAGGCACATTAACATAAAAATTCAGATTTTATAAAATGGAGTAGATAAGATAACCCATAGAATGCAAATGGTGGACAATGTGCAAAAAAAGGTTAACACAGATAAGGCAATTAAATCGTTAATTTAGATAAAAAAAAATACTGTAGCAATAATTACCTCGCTCGTGTGTGAGGGTTACTGGAGATTCAACGTCTCGGTCTTTTAAACGAGCTCGAAAAGCCTCTAGAAACAAGAGAAAATAGCCTTTAGCAACATGGCAACCACGCGCTTCACAAGCAATAGAAAAAAATTATTCCAGAGAAAATGCTTACCTATTGCAGCAGTTGAATCCCGGTAAATCGGTCGTGTCAAAACAGAAACCATAATATATCCCCAAAGAATGGGTACTATTAAATCACAATACTAAATGTTGAGTCTCTATGACTGCACTAACAGCAAACCTTCTTTTCGCCTCGAAAGGTATTCATAGAAGGCCTCTCTATTCGTTTCCGTCAATTTGCCTTTCTCCTTCCACGAGATCAAAAACTACGTCAGATCAGAAACATGCCGAGTGATTCGATGCAAGGAATAATTCTAAGATAATAAACGACTGAGTTTTCATTTATTATGAGGGTAAAATGACGGCGAGTGCCACAATTAATGCGCTGAAATTAAATGGTTTAAGAAATACCAGAAAATGTACCCAAACGAAGTGATAAAATTTTAAAAATCGAAATCGACAGCAGCAATCATGGGAAATAGTCCATTCCTACTACCCAATGCTATCCACAGAACCAACCGAATTTTGCGAACATTGCAGCATGCCGCGTAAAAAAAAACAGAGGTCCCAAAAAGATCTCAGAAATGATCAGCCAGTGATTGGAATTCATCAACCAGGGGTCCCAAAAAGTTATGAAGTATTCAAACCGAAAATAAAATATGAATCGGATCTAATGAAGCCTAAGAGCAGATTTTATTAACAGAATTCTTAAAAATATAAACCAGTTTGCTGGCCGTAGAAGTACGGTAATGTAATATAAATTAAGCAAAGCTATCCTAATAACAAAAATATCCTATTTTAGTGATTGGATCAAACCTAAGCGATCTGTGTTTCGTTTATCAACTAAAATAAACATAGTCACAAAGGGTTATAAAAGCTAATACACATATATCGTTAACCTATAATTAGAACAAAATTAATTTACATTAATAAATGCGGCGTAAGCTTATTGACAGCAAATCGAATCAATAAATTTAGAATTAATTAACCAAAGAGTTGAGTTCTTTTCAATAAGTCCTACCGCAAAATACAGCATTTTTTTTGCTAAATGCAGCATATAAAATACAATTTAAAAATATTTGGACACTGGCCAAATGGGAATGTTACAAAACTACAGGGAAATGGACCCTGTACAATTATTTGAATGTTTTTTTTCGGATGAACTGTTGCTAAATATCAACAATGAAACCACCAAATATGCTCTTTTTAAAAACTTGGCGGTTCCTACAATTTCTTTGGATGAATTGCGAGTATTTTTGGGAATATTATTGTTGTCAGGGTGCAATGAACTACCATCTAAAGGAAGTTATTGGGAATCATCTCCAGATATGAGAAATAACATGGTGTTTGAATCAATGAGACGTGACCGGTTTCTTCAGATATGCCGACGTATTCATTTTGCCCACCACAACGGCATAGATAAAACAGACACAATGTATAAATTGAGATCATTGACAGATAATTTAAAAGAAAAGTTTTTGCTCCATTTTGTACCTGAAAGCGGTTTGTCGTATGACGAGTCAATTAAATCATAATAATAATAATAATAATAATAATAATAATAATAATAATAATAATAATAATAATAAAACGCTAGTGCGACTCGAGCAGGCGAGGCGGTCCGAGCAGTATCGTCGCCTCGCCGTCGTTGAGCAATTCAGACTATTTTTATTAAAAATACAGTGCGTGGAAATGAATTCGGAAGATGAAAAGTTGATCGAAATGGTGGCGAAACATCCACCTTTATATGATTTGAAGAATCAGGAGTATAAAAATCAAAAAATGAAAAATAATGCATGGAGAGAAATTGGAAATTCGCTGGGAAAAAACGAGATCATTACACAAAATAAAAAAAAATTGTATATTATCTAAACGAGCCGAACCTCTTTCATTTGCCAAGGTACTTTTCCCTCATCGGAACAGAAATATTCGATGAATGCTTCCCTCACGGAAAATCCATCAGCATTGGCATGCCCTCCACGTCTGGCTAAGGGTAAAAAAACTTTGATTACTTCTATCGAAATGGATTGCTGGTTCGTAGAATGGTGTTTTTGTGCCAACAAGGCAAACGAATTTTCAGATACTCGGCTTGCACATGATAATTTGTATTTGAAAATAGCTTTTCTTTTATGATTTATTGCTATAGGATGTGGAATTGGATTCATAATATACTTGCCTAATCTAAATGTCTCGTCGCCGTTAATAACAAAAGGCAGTATTGTCACAGTGCCACGCACCGTGGCAATAAACTTCCATACCTAATTTTTTTCCAATGTTGGATTTTTCTAGTATGCTACTGTCTCCTTCTTTGCCATATGAGCAGCAATCGATGTAAGTAAATTTATAATTTGCATTCACTATGGCAACCAAAACAATTGCAAAATATTGTTTATAATTGAAAAATAGTGATCCACTTTTCACTGGTGAAACAATTTTTATGTGCTTTCCGTCTATAGCACCTATGGCATTAGGAAAATTCCATTGTCGTTCATATTCTTCAGCTAATATTTTTGTCTGTTCCATTGAGATATCTGGTAAAAGATTGGCATAAGTTTTTCACTTAATACTGTTAAGGTGGTTTCAATTATTTTGCGTATATCGCTATACGATATCCTAAAAGAAAATATCAAAGAATGGAACGATTCGCCTGTTGCCGTAAATCAGAAAATAATATAAAACAACTTAGTTATTGTAAATTTTGTAAACTTATAGTCTATATTATAGCCTCGAGATGCCATCGCAAAACACTGGAAGTACCTACCTATAATGTTAAAGAGGAAAATATCTATTGGTGAAGAAGTAAATGCCGGAGATGACGAAGAAATGGAAGCCGAAGATGCTGAAAAAGTGGATACCGGAGAGGCTGAAGAAGTGGATGCCGAAGATGCTGAAGTAGTGGATGGTGATGAGAAGTTGTTCGAAATATATTCATTTTAAAATCATTTTCATTAAAATTTTAACTACTTAATAAAATGTTTGAATAAAAACTGAAAACCTCATTCAGGCATAGCATCGCAAGTAACTTGATGTTCACTGGAAATCACACATAAGTTGCTGTATAACAAGCACCTTCGTCTCTCTTAAAAGATAGCTTAGGTCCCTAGGAGTTGCCCCTGACGGGGACGATTTTTATAAGTTGCGTACCCCTTGCGGCGCCCATTTTTAAATGTAGCGCCATATAGCCAAAATTTCCGATCCTATACCCTATTCCAATCGCTTCTGCCACCAGAAATTAATCGAAAACGACTCCTATCTTACGAGAATCGTCCACAATGCAATATAGTTCAATAAACCTGTCCCTGTTTAGAAACAAACACTCCCATTCTATGCCTAAGGGATGAAATGTCATGTGCTTCGGAAAAAAACATTATTTGAGGTATGAGGAACAACTCTACCAAGCGGCATGCTTGTATCATAATATGCCACATTTTTTTACGTACCGCTCCCACTAGTAGGTCAACATCAGCGCCCCTTACGGGTGCCATCATCTGCTGGCCGAGATGCTGAGTAGAACAGCATTATGGCGTAATAGCGAGATGCTAATCTTAGGCATACTATTACTTATGTAATATAGTTCAAACCTCTGTTTTAATTTTTAATAAATTTTGATATGCTATGCTATGCTCGGCAATTGCTAAAATATACCAAATCTATCAATTCCTAAACGATGAGCAAGAGAAGCAGTGGTGCCATCAGGATCTGACATAAAGCCAAAAGCAATGCTAATAAGAAAGCGAAAAGCAAACAATTATGTTAATGAAACTCAAAACCAAGAATTTAAGAGGACACCTTGACAAATCTCAAAAGTGCAA
>MU184450.1:92736-145101 GCA_016904865.1 Pissodes strobi | reverse complement strand
TCCACCATTGCCTCGCAAAATCTGGCATTACAATTCTGCAAACGGGGCCGATCTAAGGTAGTTCTACCTAGATTTTCCTTGGCTCGACGTCAGGTTTGGCACTAACGACCCGTCAGTCTGCACCGTCATGTGACTGTCAGAATGTTTTCTTTAACAAATAAAGGGCGGCAGGAATCCCAAGGTTTTGCCCAGCAGATGTATCTCAGAGCCCGTTTTTTGTAACACAAAGATTGACATTACCCCAGAAGCAGATACCATAGCGAAGACGGGACTCAACAAGAGCAAAGTACACAGACCTACCAACCGCCATGCCAAGCTCCGCAGTTGTAACCCTAACAGCAAAGCAGCCAGCTGATATTTTGTTGGTAAGATCAGTTATGTGGTTCAAAAATGTTTGTTCACTATTGAGGATTATACCAAGGAATCTACTGCTAGGGTTTTCAGTAATTTGTTTACCACCAATTGATACATTTTCAAGTTTACTCTTGAAGCAGAGTTATTTAATCTTGTTAGGGTATAGTGACAGGCGGTTGGAGTCAAACCATTCCCTTATCTTTTGGAGGACCTTCATAAGGGTCGAGTGCAGGGACTCACTGATAGGGCAACGCCAAAGAATTGTGGTGTCATCGGCAAACAAAGTAAACTTCTCCTCAACGTCCAGATTTGTTAGATCATTAACATACGGGAAAAAAAGAATGTGACCCAGAACAGTTACCTGTGGAATATATAAGGTTAAGGCTACCATGTTCTGAGCACTAAGAACCCACAGACACGCTGACTACGACCGTTTAGGCAAGAAGAAAACCAGGACTGTGCAATGCCTCTAAATCCATAGCAGATTGCCTAAAAGCAGCTAAAATAATCCCTATTCACACATTTCTCTTCTCTCCACTCTATCAAAACTGATTGAAAAACTGGTTAAATTTCGTGCTGTGTCTCATCCGAGGTCCAATAATCTACTTAGTAATATTCAGTATGGCTTTCGTGAGGGCCATAACACAGATGATGCTATATACAACTTCCGATATGAGTTATATGCCCAAATTAATGGCGGTGGAGTTTAGGCGGCGGTGTTTTGTGACTTGTCAAAGGCATTTGACTGTGTTAGCCATGATATCTTGCTGTGGAAGCTTGGTGCGTCCTCTACGTTTCTTTTTCTACACTTCTCTAAATCCATTTGTGCATGACACGTAAAAATATCTTTAAAACATGTCTCAACAGTGCATCGTTTCGCATATGATTTCTTGGGAGTGGTAATAAAAGTTTTATCCAATCTAATGGTATATTGCCACTGTTATAGATAACATTTATAACGTTTTCTCCTATTATTTTCATTATTTTAACTGTGATTTCATCTGAACCTGTTGCTTTGCTGACGTTAGATGTGGCCTTTTTGATTAATTTTGTACCTACTGCCTTGTTATACAGTGTATTTTTTTATTCTATGGTCAACTTTTTCTTCAATCGCAAAAAGGTTTTCCACGTATGGTGTTCGTTCTGGAATAATTGTTGTTCAATATCCAATTTTCGCTTACGATTTCTTATTATTATAGTTATTTCGTACAAAACTCAGCACTGCTGCGTTTATTTATACCGTGGTCTTGCCACTTTCTGTATTATAGATATTGTTTATGTTCATAACTCGTACATATTTCGAACATTCCATGTTCCAACTACCTTATCGGATAACTTCCCAAAATTAATATGAGCTGATCGGGACATTCTTCGCACTCTTGTCACAATTTACGTGTTCGGGGTCGCTCTTGTTTGCAGCAATAATTATTATGATTACCCTGGGTGAATAGCATAGTGTGTGTATATGGTGGCTCGTTCGAGTCTATGTATGGGGAACTCGAAAACCGTAAGAGATACAGTGTCGGCCAAATTAGGACAATTTGTAATAGCAAATGCCAATTTGCCTAGCAATATGCCGTTTAGAAAGTTTTAAAATTCCGAGTATTTCCTGAAATATCCGAAAAAAAAAACGAAATATAGACAAATCGGTTTATTTTTCCTGAGCTTATTTAAAAACGCATTTCAAATTAAATTGCCCTTTTGCATTGCTACTTGTTCTACTCTATCCAATGGTGGTATCCAGTTTGCAATTCGACGTTTCGTCTTTATTTTCTTTTTTTTTAACGATTTTTTATCGTTTTTCAGATGATATTGGCGTTATTAATATGAATGTCTTTTAAACTTTTTTTAATGTTTTTTTTTAATTATTTTTTTTGCTTTGAAATAAAAAATAAATAAATCTGTTTATTAAAAGTAAAGGTTTTAATTTTTTACTTAACATAGATAACAAAATAAAATATTTTTATAGAATATAAATATTTAAAAATAACTTGAACTATTTAGAATTAAACGCCAAAGCAAAATAAGTAATTTAAAAAAAAAATAAAAATAGGAATTTGAAAAAAAATTAAAAACAGATATTCATATTAATAACGCCAATATCATTTGAAAATGATAAAAACAAATAAATTTCGTATTTAAAAAAAGGAAGTTGATTCCAAACCGGATAGAGCGGAAAAATGGCAATGCAAAAGTCGAATAAATTTTGAAATTCGTTTTTAAATAAGCTAAAGAAAAAAGTAAAACGAGTTTTCAATATTTCCGTTTTTTCCGTATATCTCCGGAAATACTCGCAATTTATATATAGACTCGAATTCGAGCCCTGTACATACACCGCTATGCACTCGCCAGTTCCTGTGACTATCATTACGCTGTTTCTTATCTAACTTGACAACCATTCTAAGCCTGCAGCCTTTGCAGTTTTGGAAAGCATATGTCGATGCTCGGTGCCAGTTTCGTTCCGGTTCGAGTATTTCATTTGCTCGGTGTCACTTATAGTTGGGAGACCATTTCCTATCTTCATCTAGGGAGACGCTCAATGGGGGCCCTCCAACCCCACACATATAGGTACCCAAAATAACATTAGTATTTAAATTAGAAGAAATTGAACGGAATTTGCACTCTGCTGATGAGATAAGTCAAGTTATCCTAGCTGATATAGAAGTTTTCATCCTCGCTTTCAAGAGCGGTCAATGCTTAAAATGCCGTCTACCGCAAATGCCTCCGAGATCCGACAGCCGAAAATCGAAATATACTCTTCACGACTAGAAATCAGTGTAAGTGGACCATTGACGAGAGAGAGCAAGGAGCACATAACGAGCATATCAAGAACAAGCTTCTCAATTGACTCACGGATCGAGATTCTTTTGTCAGCTGTCAAAGACGTCAAGGAGAGACTCACCCTACTATCCCGATAGTGAATTCCTCAATGTCAGATCTGGTATTCTGTCAACGCGAGGTGAAACGAATACTGAAAGGCCTAGATACTAACAAGGACACAGGACCGGATAGCGTTCCTATAATTTTGCTTAAGAAATGTGCTCCTGAACTAACAGCTCCACTACCGGCTTTTCTCCGTATTATACAGAACAGTATCCTTTTCTTCTAACTGGAAATGAGCTCAGATGCAGCCAATCTCGAAGAAAAGTAAAAAATCGCTTCCAAATAACTACCGTCCAATTGCTTTTGTTGTCATCATGTTCAAAGTCATGAAGAAACTGATCAACGAACAGCTCTTAAAATATCTCAAATCGGGATGCAACATAAGTGATCGCCATTCTGGCTTTCGCAAGCACAGATCAACGGGAGATCTCCTCACTTACGTAACCTACCTGTAGACTAAAGCCATCGAGAGCTGCAGCGAATTTCGCGCAGTGGCTCTCGACATATCGAAAACATTTGATCGGGTGTAGCATGACCCAGCAAATTGACGCACCACCATCTACACTGCTTCTATGGCTTTCCAATTTCTTAAGGGATCGAAACATCCGAGTTGGTATTGATGGCACATCTCTCGGAGGAATTTAAAATCAATGCCGGAGATTCTCAAGAGTACATATTATCTCCCACAGTGTTCCTGCTCGATATCAACGATCTCTTAGACAGGACGAACAATTGTGTTTATAGCTTTGCAGACGACAGCACTCTTATATCCACATTCATGTCGCAGGCTCCAATGACCGCTGCTTAACGCGAGCGAGAAAATCAGATTGCTGCCATCAATGAATGAAGGTAAAATTCCTGAAGATTGGCGAAGCGCAGAAGTCATCCTTATACACAAAAAAGGAGACGATACAAATATTGAGAACTATCGACCGATAAGCCTTCTGTCACACTTATACAAACTGCGCTCTAGAATAATAATAAATAGACTAACATCAAAGTTTGACGCTTACCAACCAGTGAAACAAGCCGGATTTGGCAAAGGTTTCAACACCCTAGACCACATACAAACAATGAAACTACTCATCGAAAAGACAAATGAATACAACATCGACATACACCTGGTCTTCGTAGACTATCAAAAAGCCTTCGATTTCATTGAGATTTGGGCCCTACTTAGAGCACTAGATGGAGCGAGAATAGACTCAAGATACTCTAGAAAAAGCATCCCTAAGAGTACACATCGATGAAGACCTTATAACAGACAAAATTTCCATCGAGAGGGGCGTCCGACAGGGAGACCCAATGTCTCCGTAACTATTTACCCTAGCTCTGGAGGAAGTCTTCAAAAAATTGCCTTGGCAAGATAAAGGAATTAAGATAGATGGGACATACCTGAACCACTTGAGATTTGCAGACGACATTATAGTGATCGGTACTGACAAAAACGAACTAGAAACAATGCTGCAGAGATATCGCGAAGAATGGGACTGTCATGGGCCGCTTTCGGCCGGCTTAACTACATTTTTAGTAACCCTACAATATCAATTTGCCTCAACCGGAAAGTATATGAAACGTGCATACTGCCGGTGGCTACTTATTGCTTAGAAACTGTCACGCTTACAGAAAAAAAATGCAGAAAGACTAAGGGTTACACAAAGAACGATGGAAAGAAGAATACTCGGTGTGAGGTGTGAGCTTAAGACAGAGAATCCGCAACGAAATCATCAGAGAAAGAACAGGACTAACAGATATTATCAAAATAATAATGACACTCAAATGGCAATGGGTAGGACACGTTGCAAGGCAGAATACAGACAGGTGAACAATAAGACTGGTACATTGGAGACCTAGATAAACAAAAAGGAGTCTGGGAAGACCGTAGAAAAGATGGTTGGACGATGTCAAAAGATGCGCAGGAAGACAATGGTTCCGAGTAGCACAGAAATTCGTGGAGAGTCCTGGGAGAGACCTTCGTCCAGCAGTGGACCAAGAGCCATCAATGAGGATATAAACGCCATCCTGAAATGGGGTGAGGAAAAAATTATCCAGTTTAACGCAGAAAAGATTCAAGCAGCTGTTAAACAGCTAACTGATATAGCAAATTTTAATTTAACACAAAGAATATGTTAAAAAAGATGGTTCCGCTACTGATGTTGGATATACCCCGGCGCGGCGGCGTACCGGCCGAATATGAATTATCAGACAAGTCTAAATTTAAATTAATTTTAAAAAAGGTATCCTCGGGATCAAAATACTTAATAGTACGGCGGTTAATCAGCGATATTGGGACCAACCTTGCATTTTTGAGTAGAGCACTGCTGTCTTACTAGCAAATCCTTCCGCCGAGGAAACCGACGATGTATTCAATTTGAATAATCGTAAGTACTCTTCTAAAAGCTCTAAGAGCAGGCTGTGATGACTGTCGAAACTCTAGGGTGAGACCAGTGCTTAAAGTTTATGATTGACAGACTTGAGCAAGGAACTGTGTCGATACTTGAGACAATTAAACGAAATAAGCTACTAATTTTTAGGGATTCTCCAGTTCCAAAGGACAACAATAAGAGCAAAGAGCCAAATTAAAGCATTGAAAACTACAAATGATCTGGTCAGTAGATTGTACGTTGCAATCAGTAGAAAGTACCCGGCTAATTTCGACGACTGCGACTTCTTTAGCCACGAGAGCCACGAATTTTCACCAGCATTCTCAAGCACAAATGGCAATATGAGGTCTACAGCTAAGTCAGAGGTTTTGAGTCTATATCTCGCTTGCTCGTCTATATCTGCAGCAGAATGTTCCAATGCCCAAGCCAAGATTTTGGATGGAGGAGCAATTATACACTTGATGAAGACGGGTCTTTGTCTCATTTTCTCAGATTTTGTCAAAAAAGTTTCCTGACATTCATTGAAAGGAGGGAATGTTCTACGATTTCCCGATTGAATATAGTTTGGGATTTGTAAGACTTTAATACATATAAGATACGTTGTTTGAGTTTAACATAAGTATTTTTGATCAAACACGTACCTTTAGAAAAACCTGAAGGCGCTGACCTGCGAGAAAAGAGGAATCGGTCCCCAGCTAGAGATAGACACCAAAATGCCAGCTAACTGGATGAGCTTACTTCGGAATTCCGAAAACAGAACTGATCTCTATCGAATTCTGCCTAGGAGCATATCTACTTACACACCAAAAAATAAGTCTATTCCTGTGTCTACATCTGACAACTCCATAACCTCAAACCATGCGAATGTTAATATCACTAGTCTTTCTCCATGTAACCATGCTGATGCAAGAAGCCGACTCTCGCATGTTTGTGCATCTGGTTCACATGCTAAAATATGGATACAAAAAGGTTCTGATTAGAACATCAGATATAGATGTGGTTGTGTTAGCTATATCATGCTGGGCCAAACTACAGGAGGTTGAGGAGTTATGGATTCACTTAATGACTGGAAAGCATCATAAGCATCTACATATTCACGAAATCTCATCGGCATTAGGTAATTATAACACTAAAATCATTTAACTAATTATTTCTTAGCAGGGCCAGCATTATCTACTGTACTTTCAGCATTCCATGCTCTCTCAGATTCTATAAGATTGAAAAGAAGACAGCCTTGATTGTCTTAAAGCTGCACCCTGAAGTCGCCCCTTTCCTAGAGATGCTGTTACAAGGAGAGGTAGAGGTTGCAAAGCCTGGTATACAGCGATTCGTCATGGCTATGTACGACCCCTGAGTATCCATATCTACAGATACTAATAAACGTAGCACCTCGGCTTTACCACAATTTAGCTTTATTCTTTTTTTCATGCAATTTACAGTGTTAAGCAGTACGAAAGCCTCACCAAATGCCGTCGGGCGCTCTTCGCTAAGGGAAAACCCCTAGGCAGCATTCCTCCGACCGAAGATTTCCTAGATCTCCAAATTTTGAGGGCTTCTTACGAGGCGCAGAAGGCCAGACAAGCGGTCTCGCCAATCCTGAACGACTTGGACCTGCCATCAGCGTCAGTGTGCGGCTGGAAAGCCGGCCTGGAAAGATGGAAGTTGCTCTATAGAACTAGCGGCACAAGAGGCTTGTAAAGAAACGCGTGGGTCATGTAATGGGAAATGCAACTGCGCTAAATCTAAAGTACTTTGCCATGAGTTTCGTAGCTGCCCGTGCCCTAAGGACCTTAATTAATGTCAAACAAGTGCCAAAGTCTGATATTTATGGCTCAAATTTGTGACGTAATAGATTTTGTATTATTACATTCTGTGATTACGTCTAGTACAATGAATAATATTATCCATTAATAACGACATGGAATTAATGCCAAACGCTTTAAATGTTGCTAAACTGTCTGTTTGCATTAAATACACTTTTCTTAATCTTATAATTTTCTGTCCATTTTACAACTGACTGTTTTGAGATTAATATATTTATGAGCATACCATTTTAAAAACTTTTCCCTTTTTCTTTAAAATATTTATTACAAATTCACTAGAATTGAAAATAAAAACACCAAGAATAATTAATTTCCTTGTAAATAAGCGTCTAATAAAGGATAAATCAAATATCACAAAACTGTTTACAATATTAATAGCAAAAATATAAGTTAATAAGGAAGTTCAATTAACGGTAAGCTATGATGGACGAATATTACTACATATCTTGCTTTAACAGGTAATCATCCGATGTCATAGATATTCGTAGTTGCCGGAAATAGTTTACATAATCACACACCAGTGAGCATTTTTAAATTATTTTCGCACATGTTTTCTATTTTTTGCAATAATTATATTATGAAACGCTAGCGTTTAAAAATGCATATATAGTTAGGTACACATTTGAGAAGGTACAAAGGATTTGTAAAATCGGCAATATTAACCACGTACTTATAAAATACCGATATTAAAAACTTGAAATAAAACAAATAAGACCATTTCCAAATAATAAGAAATAAACAGGGCTTTCTCGCGGTGTCCAATAATCCAAATAATTTTGGTTTCAGAGGAAGATTTTATTTTAGCTCAATATTCGCTGGGATCGACGAGGGCTTTAGCGTGCAAAATGTCTAAAATTTTGAAATATCGCAACTAATATTAACATGCTTCTCATTACACTGGCCTTACCTTAAAAATTACAATTTGAGAACAAAACCTTACGTTTTAAATTTTATCAATAATATTAAAATATAACTAAATATACATTTTCAGAATTGCGCTTTGCACCGACCGGACCGCGACAGTTAAAAGTTTCGTTTATTTCGCCCCAATACTAGAATTGTATATATTTTTATATAAAATTCCAAATTACACAAAGCCGTCTACTCACGTGAACAGTGTTGTTCGAAATTCAAATCACCCAGCAGTATTCTAAGATATTGCAAACGATACTGGTATAGAGACACATAATGGGTTTTGTTGTCATAGCTGTATTTGGTATTGCGTTTGATAAATCCAAACAAACTAAAGCCGTTAAAAACAAAAAAGATCGGCCCCACGTTGGGCGCCAAATTTGCAACACGTTTTTCTTATTAAAGTTAGAAGGTAAGCAAGGAAAGATTTTAATTAAAAAAACAAACCTAACACCGGAGAGTCGTATTTGTAATACCAGGCTCCGGCAGTGGAGTTCTAGAGCGCCACTAGTTCTTACCAACTAAACTAAAAGAGCTCCGCTGCTGTTCTACGGGGTTGTTAGCAAAATCCTGCAGTGAAATTTTTGCAATTTAAAGGCAAAGGAATGTCAAAAGACTATTAAGTAATTAAGAATAGTGGTACAATATGATGATTGTACGGAGACCAATTCTGTTGTTAACTTGGTACTATATGCCTTACATCTAAATGCTCTAAATACTACAATCCGAAGTGATCACTTTTGTTTACCTAAGCTTATTACATATACGTATGCATGCGCTAGTAGCCGCACCAATTATAAATGTAGCAATAATAATATCAGTTGATAAAAGGCCACAATAATTATATCAATCGACCAGATAAAGAAATGAATAAATGAAGAATAAAATTAATGAAAGCTATCATTTATATTAAAATATTAAAAAAAAATGAATATCACTTGACCAGAAAAATAAATGATTAAATAAACTTAAGCTATCTTAAATATTAGAAACGATTATTAATCGGCAGGAAAAATATTATATATATAATTAGAACCTAGTCAACGATATCCCATTAGATCCGGTTCTTCAAGCTAAGTTGTGGAGGTAGGAAGTACTTCTGGTGGAGGCGCCGGGCATCTGTAGCAAAACCCAGGTACTGCTATGGCACTCAATAGCCCCGATGGTAAAACTGGCAGAGGACTCGATAGCCCGGTGATAAAACTGGCAGTGGTATAGCTCGGAGATAAAACTGGCAATGGTATAGCCCGGAGATAAAACCCTGTAATAACCCAATACTAATTAGATGAAGCCCCTTAGTTCAATGAAAAAAACTATAGCCCCCCTTGCATAAATACATTTTCTTTATAAAACAAATCCCCTCAAAAAGTATCAATGGATAATCAATCACCATCAGCAAATAAAAGAAATACAAAAGGTACAGACAAGTTGAATATAAAAAAATAAATAGGTATGAGTCACCCCTAAATAATATAAACTCTCCCATATGATCAAAACTAAAGTTACATTAAAATAAAAATTCAGATATGATAAAAGGGAATAGGTAAAATATCTCATGGAATGCAATGCAAATGGTGGTCAATGTAAAAAAAAGATTAACAAAGATAAGGCAATTAAATCGTTAAATTAGACAAAAAAAACTTTAGTAATAATTACCTCTCTTGATTCGGAGGGTGGCTGCAGAATCAACGGTCTCGATCTTGTAAGATGAGCTCGAAAAGCTTCTAGAAATAATGGAAAATAGCCCTTAGCATCATGGCATCCATGTGTTTCACAAGCAAGCAATAGAAAATAATTAATTCCAGAAAAAGCTTACCCAGTGCCGTACAAATATCCCAATAACTTGGTAGTATCGATCACTGGTTTAGGACTCACTCACAGATCCCCCCGAAGGGTAATATTAGTACAATACAGAAAGTTGAGTCCACTATGACTGCACAAAAGCAAAATGCTTCCTCTCACACCGAAGGGTATTTCTAGAAGAACTCTGCATCCGTTTCCGTCAATTTGCCTTCCACCAAATTAGAGAAGAAAACATCGAAACAGGAAGAAAAAAGCTGTAGGGCCGAAAAATACCTAACGATTCGATACGAGGAACAATTCTAAGATAATAAACGACTTGGTTCTCGTTTATTATGGTTGTAAAACGACGCACGGCGGAAGCCACAATTAATGAGCCAAAATTAAACTTTTCAAGAAATACTAGGAAATATTCCGAAACGAAATGATAAACCTTTAAAAATCTAAATCGAAAGCAACAATTACGGGAGTATAGCCCATTCCTACTACCCGGAACTACCAACCGCATATTACAAAAATTGCAGCCTGCCGCATGGAGAGATAAATCAGAGGTCCCAAAAAGTTATCAGAAATGATCAGCCGGTGACTTGAATTAAGCAAATTAGGGGTCCCAAAAAGTTATGAAATGTGTAAACTAAAAGTAGAATATGAATTTGACGGATCCAATGAGGCTTTACAGTAGGCTTTATTAACCCAGCAAACATAATTAATGTAATATAAATTAAGCAAAGTTATACTAATAACATAGTATCCTATTTTAGTAATTTGATCAAACTTAAGCGATCTGTGGTTCGCTTATCAACTAAAATAACAGTGTTATAAAAGCTAGTACAAATATATCATTAACCTATATGTAGAATAAAATTAATTTAGATTAATAAATGCGGCAACCTTAAGCTTATTGACAACAAATCGAATCAATAAATTTAGAATTAATTAACCGAAGGGGTCATTACTCAATAATTCTTACCACAAAATATCTTTTGTTGCTAAATGCAGTATATAAAATAAACTTTAAAATCTTTTACACTGGCCAAATCAGACTGTTACACTATCTACATGCAGGCTGAAATTCAATTGTCTGCCAAAGACACAATATAAGACGTCATTTTAAAATTTCCTAAACAATTTGCCAGTCATCGTTTGTTTTTACTCCACCTCTATTTATAGTAGGGGAGACGACAGAAAAATAGGTCAACGTATTTTATCAAAATTTTCATTTACGGTACTTCACTTGGGAGCATATGAGTTGGGTAAAACCGACCGTCTGCCGTTTGTAAGTAGAATCCCAAACTTTTGGGGTGGCTTCAAAAGGGGTGATTTTTTCGTTTTGGTGAATGTCGTTTATCAAAGATGAAAATTTTATGAGTGGTCTATATACTAAACCTATATAACCAATTTATTAAGGCAGACGATTTTTTCGCAACCTTCTTCTCGGCAGACGCCCGCCAAGGTTACAAAAATTCGCCGTTGGGTGAACCTAACTTATCAAAAATATTTTTTGCGGCAATCAATAGCTTTTTTAATGCTTTCCGCCATAAAGCATTGGCAGACGAAAAATCTGGTAACATTCTCCTAGCAGAGGCCGCTATACCAACAGGGTGCCCTTTAGTGAACCTAATTTATCAAAAATAATTTGTGTGCCAATCGATTGCTTGTTTGTTGCCACTATCGAAAAAAATTCAGCAGACGAAAAATCTGGAAACATTTTCTTGGCAGAAGCCATTTTGTTCATCGATTATTTGCATTTTGGTGAACTTAAATTATCAAAAATATTTCTTGCGCTAAATGACTCATCTTGAAGTGCTATTAATCATAAAACATTGGCAGTCAAAAAATTTGGAAACTCTAGCCTAGCAGACGCTGTCAAAGTTATGCTTGAGTTTTATTAACGTTCTTATCAACGGCAGACAAAAAACTGGAATCGGTTTCTTGACAGAGCCTATTATAGTATCGGGTTGTCTTTTAGGTAATAAATAAACAAAATCATTCTAATGAAATGGTATATTCTACCACACATCTAATATACAGTATTTTTTGTTAATGACACAAGTTGAGTTTTATTGACTCCTCTGTCTGAAATATATCTCCCAAACATTATAACAATTTTAATACGTAGAAGATACAGTCGAAACTAGTGTAATTGTCACAAGCTTTTTAAACATTTACGGTAATATGTATTGTGAAATCATTTGTTTAAAAGTCAAATTACGGGAAATGCTTAAAAAGTTTGTTCCAATTTCAATGATTTCAACTGTTACTGGTATCAATCACAAATTTTTAAATTGACAGCGACATACTTTAAATATGGTAACAATGAAGTTTGCTTGGCGACGGAAATACCTAAATTTATCAAAAATAACATAACACCATTAATAACTGAAAAGTAAAACTATAATTAAAAAAAAAAAACATTTAAATGAAATTATAAAAACAACATACTAGAAATTAATAAATGTAAAAGTATAATAACAGCAAAAACTAATCGGAATCTTCGTCACTTAATGAAACGTCTGTTAATGCTAAGTCATCTTCACTATCAGATATTTTATCATCAATTAGAAGTATGGCCGTTAGCTGGGTCGGTGTTTGAGGAGCTTGAAACCAAGATGGTTCATATTTATCATTATTATATATCCACCCATTATTGGGTGGGTCATAAAAAATTGGATTAAGCATTGCAGATATGGGGGCCCAAGGAACCATATATTGGTTCCTTGGTTGATATACCTTAGTGAGTTATTGGAAATATGCCCTGTTTCCATCCAGAACGATTTATTCTCATCTGTTTTATTAAGGTTGCCCAACACTAACTAAGGCAGCCACATCCGTATCTGAAGATTTTACTGCTATATTACAACCTTTAGTTGTCGACAAGTGATCATCCTTGAGTCAGCCTCTTCGTGCTCACAGTAATACTCTTCTGCGATTTCTTTTAATAACTTTCCCTTCTGTGAGCAGAATTTGTTACGCACATTGTTTTCATTTACGTACAAAACCTTATTATCGATTATCGACGAGTAAATATCATTTGACAATTCATCATTATGTATTTAGTTAAAGATCGCTTAAAGTTATCCTGCCGTAAAGCAACAACAAAGTTACTAGGTCGCCTTTGATTGAGACCTGTTATTATGTATTAATTTTCTCTTGTACCGGTTGTAGTTCTTCTATCACGTTCAACACTCTTCAGTGATGGGGTAACAACCTTATCAAATACATAGCGAATTTCTTAAAAGCGCACAATTTTCCTAAAATATGTCGGGCTACGCCCTGGAAAGTTTATGTTGAATCTTTAGTTAGGCGTAGAAAATAAAATGCATCAACAATAAGTACGTCAATATCCATCGGCTCCCCTGGATTTTTGTCGTGACTTTCAAATAGTTTTAGAAGGGATGATTTTGTGTTTTAACCATGCTACCATCGAAATTGCAAAGATACAGTGATACAGGCGTTAAAGTATAGCTGAGTACAAGTTCCGAATCAATTTTGTTGTCCAAAGATATAAGTAGCATATTGCTCATAGGATCTCTTTCAAATTTTAATTCTTTAAGAGTATCGTTTTTTCTACTCTGTACTTTACACCATTATTAGCGAAGGTATGGACTATCCGCCTCTTTATTGGCCTTTCAAATCTTGTAATATCTAAGGCACACTCTTCAATAAATTGATTACGACATTTATTACCAAAGTCTAAAATCTTCAGCAAAAAATCTACTCTTTTTCGAGACGCAGCCATTCCTGACGAAATGTTATACAATTTGTCTGCATCTTCAAATGGACTTATGAAATTCTTAATGGTGGATATTACGGAATTAAGGGATTGTTTATCTTTTAATATTCGGGAATCATTAAGTTCCTGTGTAGCATCTTCTTTATAATGATAGCCAGCATCTTCCCGTGTTTTTGACACAATTAAGGTTCTAATAGAATGGCTTTGTGCCCATCGTTGTCTGTCATGTGTTGAATTTGTAATGGAAGTAACCTCAGAATGGCAAGCTGCATCAGCATTTATAGTTTGCTGAAGGGTAAGGTCAACTGGACATCTTAAAAATGGTTTTTGAGTTCGCCTTACCGAAAAGCAACCATTCGCAAAATGTTGCTTGTAATTTGGATAATCGATTTCCATTCTTATGAGAATATCAGAAATTTAACCGTCCATCTTGAGTAATTTGGTTGATTAAATGCAAAAAATATTGAAGATATTTTAAAGAGTGAATGCGTATATACTTCAAAGTCCGATATCCTTATACTCCTTGAGAAGTCCCAGTAAATTTGAGTTAACAAGCAGTAAGTGTATCAATACTGAGCGGTTTTACCATCGATCCTTTTAAGTGTATCCCCACTGTATTTTGTATAATCTCTTAGACTTTTTTTCTGTTTCTCCTGATAAATCCTTTCCTTTTTTAGTTTTCTCTTGTATGAGTGTCAGATCTTCCCATAATGCGTTATAATCAGAATATGTTTTTAAAAAAGTTTCAAAATATAGAACCATTAGCGCCGTTGCAAATATCGGATGCAACCTTTTACATCTGTTAAAATGTGTACCCGATAAAACAGCTTTAACAGACCTTGCAGCCAAAAGTTCAGCTTCCATTAAAACTTCTATGTAACTAAAACTTTCAATATATTTACCTAACGCTTTAAAATAAGCCATTTGGATACGGAAGGTCCCCATCTGAATAACTATATTATCGGATGTGGGAGCCTCAATGCTTCGTATTTGGTAAGCAATTTTCTTTGCCATTTTCAAGGTTTCAGCTACAACACTACTTGAGTAATGAATTATTTTTTTATCTGACGTTCTATCGTATATTTTGGAATTCTAACCGACCCACATGGAGACATCTTTATCCATAAGAAAATGATTAATTGCAAATAGTGTATCTTGTTTTTGGTATTGGGCTAAATTATTCGGTACCTATTAGAGTTTTTCTTGGATCTGCAAGATTTAATATAGTATCGACCAATTTAGGTTTCTTTCTGCCAATGTTTTATGATTAATAACACTTCTAGATTAGTCACTTACGCAAAAAATATTTTTGATAATTTAAGTTCACCAAAATGCCAAATAATCGATGAACAAAATGGCGTCTGTCAAGAAAATGTTTCCAGATTTTTCGTCTGCTGAATTTTTTTCGATAGTGGCATTAAACAAGCAATCGATTGGCACACAAATTATTTTTGATAAATTAGGTTCACTAAAGGGTATAGCGGCGTCTGCTAGGAGAATGTTACCAGATTTTTCGTCTGCCAATGTTTTATGGCTGAAAGCATTAAAAAAGCTATTGATTGCCGCAAAAATTATTTTTGATAAATTAGGTTCACCTAACGTCGAATTTTTGTAACCTTGGCGGGCGTCTGCCCAGAAGAAGGTTGGGAAAAAATCGTCTGCCTTAGTAAATTGGTTATATAGGTTAAGTATACAGACCACTCATAAATTTTTCATCTTTGATAAACGACGTTCACTAAAACGAAAAAATCACCCCTTTTGAAGCCACCCCAAAAGTTTGGGATTCTACTTACAAACGGCAGACGGTCGGTTTTACCCAACTCATATGCTCCCAAGTGAAGTACCGTAAATGAAAATTTTGATAAAATACGTTCACCTATTTTTCTGTCGTCTCCCCTACTATTACAAATATTCACAAAATAGAGCCGCTTGCTCTGGCTTCAGGGTGTAAAGAGCACAAGTGCTAGTTTAGTGACCCCAACGAAGCTGAAAAACCTAAAGGTTTAGGTTATCTAACCCAATCTAAAGGTTTTTCAGTTGGTTAGGGTCACTAAACTAGCACTTGTGCTGTTTACACACTGGAGCCGGAGCAAACGGCTCTATTTTGTGAATCTTTGTAAATAGAGATGGCGTAAGAGGCAAACATTTGTAAGGTAAACATGAATCCTGAACAATATAGAACACATCTACATCGCTTGTTTTGATAAATTCGGTCTAAATTTTTTTAAAATCAAAAGTTTGTGGAGTTAGTATAGACATGAGGGGACTTTTATGTGTAATCGTGTGGGCAAATTTTTCAAAAAACTTTGGGCGTTTTTCATAATTTTATTGGAGTAAATATTTGATTATCTATCATTACATCATCTAATTTAATGATTATAGCTCAGAGATTATCTGTATTTTGTCAGTAAAGTTCCAATAATGAAGGTCTGATAGATACAAGGACGCTTAGAGAATCTGCGGTTGCGATATATTCGTTGTCAATGTTATAATTGAAGATACTAGAATTATTTCATCTATAGAAACTGACTGATTTGCATTTCGACACATAACTGAATGAATAATATGGAAAACGAAACAACTATTATAGTTGTAAAGCTACAGAGTGTGAAAAACTGGTTAAATTTTTGTAAAATCTCAATCTAGTCCTAGTGCAACTTGGACAAGGATAAGTAATCACTGCAAATTTTGGTTTTGAGGGTCAAGGTACTCTATGGGAATTTTTTCCTTATTTTGGATATAGATAGATTTATGGATATAAAAAGGAGATATTTCAAAAAATTTCCCTCATTGCACTTAATTTTATTATAAATATACATATATATTTCGGATTCAAAGCTTTAAAACTATTTAGCCCAGATGTTTCTCTACAATGATTATCACTAAAAAACTAAAGCAAAAAGAAGATGGTATTTACACATTTATTAGTCTATACCACACAGTTTATTTACGTAGTAATTCATAGCTTCATAGTTTATAATAAATATGAATCAACTATGTTTTATTTACGTTATAAATCACGAAACTATCTTAAGCTAAAATCCGTCACGTTCTCTTCTTTCAAAAATTGATTTATTTATCTCTGGTCCTTTGCTTTTGATTGGTTGGCACTATAAGGGTTTTCGATTATGTTGAAACGAGAGCCGGAGGACATCTTTACCTGACAGTATTAGAGATATCAGAAAAATCTAATGCTGCCCGGTAAGATGTTAACAGTACTCTCACTAAACTTCTCCATTAATGTTTATTCCATACATGTTTGAAATAATCTCGTTGAAATCCAGTTGCTTCGACTTTTGCTAAACATTACCACAATCTCAGTCGCAGATAGGTATAGTAGACCATTTTCTTCAATATCTTCATCATTTGTAACATGGATTCACGAATTATACAAAACAATCCTGCAAATTACCAAAATGATTATATCCTCTTTTTTTAATCGATTACAATATATTTTCATAAATCATACAAAACTAGCAATTTAATTAAATATTAAATATTAAAAACATAGTTATAAATAAAGAATATAATATAAAAATTTCACAATCCACACTACAATCAATAGAAAAAATTAATAATACAAAGAAGTACGAATATCTAATTTTAATTAGAAAATTTTAAAACAATTCATATCAATGAATTACAAAAACAGGTCATCTAACTGCATACACTACAATCAATAAAAAAATTACTAATACAAAGAAGTACGAATATCTAATATTAATTAAGAAATTTTAAAATAATTCTTATCGATGAATTACAAAAACAGGTCATCTAACTACATACCTACAAGAATTTTTTTATAAGTATCTATCCTACAAGCACTACATATTATATCAGGTACAATAATGAAACGTGTACAAGTGCAATCAACAAGTTAAAAATCTAATCATGCAAATTTAACAAATTAAATAACAAATTGTGCATGATTTGCAAGAATTAAAATAATGAACAGCATTATACGAAATACCTCGTTGAAACACAGCGCCTGGATGATAAAGCATTTTGCTCCTAATATTTAAGTTGTTAATAATGTTAATATCGTGACGATAAATTAAGTGATTTCGAATGCAAGATCATATTTATTAAAAAGGTAAAAAAATAAAGTCATCTACGAGTATACATTTCTAACCAGCTTCCTGAATAAAGCGTAGGTATGAATTTTAAACTGGAAATGTGATTTACTCTCTTGATTCAGACCAAAACTATACACAAAATCAAAATCATTGAAGTTTAATAAGACAAAAGTTTCTTACAATTTTTTTATGGAGGTTTGAACTAAATACACGAAGTTTGTGGTTAGTAGTATGAAACGCTTTCGAATAGTCACAAAAGCACCAATATACCAATTATATTTTTGCCGGATGCGCGTATTATATAATCTCTAATAGATATATCTTAAATGCTCCTGTATATTTACTTGCCATGTTTCTCAAACATCTTTGAAATAGCTCCCAGGATACCTAAAATGCGAAAATATTAAATTTTTTTAAATTGGTAACAGTAGCTATTAACGCCCTTGGTATAAATAAATATTTGCAATTTTTTTGTCAGTGAACAATTTGTAGTTTCAAGGAGCTACTTGAATTGTCTCTCTATGTGGAGTTAATTTTTGTCAGTAATATAAATGATTCTTGATATACAAATTCTCTAAACTACAATAATTTTATATTTTGCAAGTAGTTTGAAGCAGCTTTTTGAATTTAGTTCAAAGTTTGACTGAATCTGAGCTAGTCTTGCAATTTCATATTTCACAACTTGCATTTATGTGTCGGAGGGGTAGCACCTTTTGTTCTAAACGGTCACCCCAAGCGTCATAGACGGGCAGGGGTTTTGGAATAACTGGTCCTCACGAGACACCCAACTCTCACTTGATGGCACCAAGCGCCACACCCTGGTAACTGTGTTGACCCACAGGCTAAACAGGCTGGGGTTAACATTTATCATTGTTATGCTTTCTCAATAAGAATGTATACATGTATTGATTCTTTGACAATAAAGCATTTTCATCATCATCAAACCAAGTGAGGGTAACCAGATATGGTGATCAGTAGCGTCTGACCCAGAATGGGCGCCTACAAAACCATCTTTCAACCCGTCTGGCCAGCGTGGAAGATTATGGCTAAAAGCCTTCCAAAATTCACATGGCGAAATTTGAAAAAACCGGAACTGGTCCCCAAGTGGGTGAAGCATCTAATGCCCGTAACTCCCACACTACGAAAGGAGTCTGCCTCACGGAATCTGGGGAAGGCAAAAATTCGCCACAAACTACAAGGAAAACGACGAAAAACCAAAACCTAGATAAGATTCTCTATGCCGCAGCATATAACATTCGCAGTATGAGATTTGATGAACATCTTGCCTGCTTGGAGCACAAACTACAGAACATCAAATGGGACGTGCTCGGGATCAGCGAGACGAGGCAAAAAGGTGAAGCAACCATCATTCTCAAATCCGGACACCTTCTATTCCAAAATAACAAGGACAAAAATTCACCCATCGCATCGGTGGCGTAGCACTGTTAATTCATAGCAGGAGGAAACACCTCACCACCAAGACCAAGTCCATATCAGACAGGGTGAGCTAGGCCGTACTGAAATTGAACCAAAGCATCCAGATCATTTGTGCTTATGCCCCCACCTCCACCTCAACCGAGGAAGAAGTGGCACAGTTCTACGAGGATCTAGTAACAGCAAAGAACACAGGAAACACTCCATTCTCCATTATACTCGGCGACTTTAATGCCAAAATAGGAGCAAGATCCCCCACGGACTCCCCCTTTATTGGGAATTTTGGACACGAAACAAAAGAGGACAAACGATGATAAATTTCCTCAACAAAGAACGTGTCTACTGCATGAACACCTTTTACAAGAAAAAACGAGAAAGTGGACCTGGAGAAGCCCCGACGCAACGGCAGGATCAAAAACGAAATAGATTACAGCCTCACATCGCACAACCGAATGTGCTTAGATGTATCAGTCATAAATCATTTCAATACAGGCAGTGACCGTAGGCTGATCAGGGCCAAAATACATATCAATACCCAACTAGAGAGAAAACGTCTAATAGAAAGGAAGAGCCGTCCCGCCATAAGTGAGCTAAGAGAAAAAGAAGAGGAATACAACCGATATATCGACAAGAAGCTACAACCAACAGAAGCATTGCGAGAAATGGAATTAGACGAACTCCCAACCAAAATTACTAACCGCGTTCGAACAGCAGTAAAGAAAATGAGTGCACTTCAAAAACAGGAGAATCCAAAATTAAGCTCTGAAACAAAAACCTTATAGATGAACGAAGAAACGCTGACAAAAACTCACCTACATACAATGATCTCAACAAAAAAGAGAAAACGGCTATCAGAAGGGATCAGAGAACACGAAACAGAAGATTGATCGAGGATACCACCAGAACAAACACGAACATGAGAGTGCTTCGTTCTATGCGATCTAGGGGCAAGCTGATTATTCCCCAAATGAAAAATGACCAGGGAGAAATTGTCAGTGAAAGACATAGGATCGCTGAAACTGCTGAGAACTTTTATCGAAAGCACTACAAACAATCAGTGGCGGCCCCGCAAGACAAAACACGAAAATCAATCTTCAACGTGGGATCAGAAGAATTAGAGCCCATAGATAATAACGAGCTAGAGGCAGCTTTAAAACAGCTAAAAAATTGTAAGGCTTCAGAAAAAGACCATAAAAATTGGAGGGGGAGACACTTAGAGAAATCCTCTTAATTCTACTGAATAAATGCCTCCATGAAGAAAGGATTCCAGATTTATGGAAAAATGCAGAGGTTATTCTCCTCTTCAAAAAAGGTGACAATACGAACATGGACAATTACAGACCCATCAGCCTGCTGTCTATCTTCTACAAGCTGCTAACAAAAATCATAACAAATCGCCTGAGCCAAAAGTCGACTTATATCAGCCAATTGGACAGGATTCAGAGAGAGTTTCAGCACAACCGACCATATTCAAACAGTACGCACACTGATACAGAAATGTACAGAGTACAACATTCCGCTTCACATGGTCTTTGTAGGCTACCAGAAAGAGTTCGACTCGATCGAGACCTGGGCAGTGGACAATGCCCGTATTGACTCCAGATATACAAACCTAATCCGCTACATTTACGAGAATGCATCCCTGCATGTAAAAATTGAAGAAGACTGGATAACTGGAAAGGTTTTAGTGGGGGACACAATTTCACCGAAATTGTTCACCTTGGCTTTGGAGGACGTGTTCAAGTGTCTATCCTGGAAGCAGAAAGGCGTCAACATAGACGGAAAACGTCTCAACCACCTCCGTTGTGCATATGATATTGTCTTGTTCAGCAATGAGCCAAACGAATTATCAACAATGATCCAAGAACTCAAGGACGCCTCCCAAGCTGTTGGTCTCAAAATGAACCTTCAAAAGACCAAAATCATGAGTCCAGATGACATTATAGTCACCATTGAGAACCACACTCTGGAGGTAGTCAATCAGTATAACTATCTGGGACATAACCTGCAACTTGGGAGAGAAAATCAAACAGCAGAGATTACCCGACGAATCGGCCACGCATGGATGGCATTCGGTAACCTCAGCTACATCATTCGTCAACCGACCATTCCTACTCAAAAGTCTATGATACATGCGTCCTGCCAGTGGCGACATATGGACTAGAAACAATGACACTCACAGCAAACAGTGCATGCCGCCTCCGAGTATGCCAAAGGGCGATGGAGAGAGCAATACTAGGGGTAAGCCTGAGAGATAGGATACGTAACAAAGACATCAGGAGAAGAACAGGAGTTTGCGACATCATTGAAACAGTAGCGAGGTTGAAGTGGAGTTGGGAAGGCCACGTAGTCAGAAACAACTCGAAATGGACGAAAACCCTGATGCAATGGAAATCAAGAGAATCAAAGAGAAGTGTCCGACGCCCACAGGCGAGATGGAGAGACGACATGCTGGAAAGAATTGGATCCAGACCGCCCAGCAATGATCGACATGGAAATCATTGGAAGAGGTCGATGTCCAAGAGTGCGACATCAAATTGCTGAGGAAGAAGAAGAAGAAGATGAATTTATCTTAGCATTATTGATACAATTATTAGTAAACTATAGTTTATATGGCACGAAAGAATTTCGTTCAATTTATGATCTGGAAACTAATACAACTGTTCACAGATTTTTGATTTAGAGAAAGTTTGTAATTTCAAGCATCATTATCGACTCCATAGATGATCCTGTTTGATAAATTTAAGTTTACCATTACATCATAATAGTGCCAATGAAAATGCTTTAAAAAAATGCTCGGTCTGATTGATAATGTAATAGCAAAGGACTATATAAGTACTTGGAATTTTACAACTCTTATCCTAATTATGACAGTGCTTGTCATATTAGAGTGCATTTTGATTAGCTATAAACCATTTCTATCTATATAGGGTTTTTTAAAATGAGCTATACCATTAGATGTCAATTATCAGTCAAATCGAGTGTGAAATGAATTTGATATTTAACATGAAGCGTTAGTTTTTAAAAATTAAATAAATCTTCTAAAAAAATACTCAATAGTTTTAAAACCACATGCTAAGTATCAGCTTAGCGTGCGAGCTCCCGCTATTTTTGTTAATTTATTTGACTTCAAGATGCACATGTATACAGTTAGTTTAGTATACGCCTAAATGCCAAGCTAGACCAATAACAATCGACATCAATTAGGTAACAGAATAACAGATAGATAACATAATAGATAACAATTTTGAAATATACCAGAGGAGAGTGACTCATTTTAAACATTAATAATTTCTCTCAAAAAAAGAGATTGATTATTACGGTTCCTACAAATCACTAATAGGAACCATACGGAGAGCAAAAATATTGACAAATGAAATCAGATTAATGATCCTTCTAAAAATTAGATTATTGGTTATAACACTTTATTTCAAAAAAATATATAACAAAGCGGAATATGTTTTTCATTATTATTTTGAACTAAATAATTTGGAGCAATCTCTTTAAGTTAAAAAGGTTATGCTGAAGGAGATATTTCCTTAACATAGCCCTAAAAAAACGGGAACAGTCAAATCTAGAGAAAAAGGTGCATATTAAGTATTATAGATGACCATTCCTATTTAAAGTCCATTAATCATTCGAACGAACATTTTTCTTAAATTCTGTGTCGATGTATATTGCTTATCTGTGGTGGATTGAGTAACCCAGAAACTTCACTACCTGTCCCAAGCCCAGATAAAGGAGAAGGGTTAGGGCTAACAACCCTTCCTTGTAAAAAGAACCGCTGTTATGAAAACTGTAACTTTGCGCGTAAACGGATTGATATAAATGGAAAAACTAAATCACAACGTATAAGGACTATGAATATCGGAACATGGAATGTGCAGAGTTGGTATAGACTAGAACAACTAGAAAAAGCCCGAATACATATAACAGCAGTTCAAGAGCTTAGATGGCTGGGCAGTGGAAACATCAGTTAATACTTTTTGTATAGCGGAAGCCGATCAGGAAAACATGAATTCGGAACAGATTTTGTAATTAGAGAGAAATTCCTAAGTAACGTCCTAAGTTTTGACCCGATAAGCGAGAGAATGTGTTACATCAGACTGAAAGGACTATGGTACAATATTTCGATCATTTCAGCTCATGCGCCAACGGAAGAAAAGAACGAAACAACAAAAGACACTTTCTACGACCAACTTGAAAGAACAATTGAAAAGTTGCCCTGTGCGGAGACATTAACCCCAAAATTGGTAAAGAGCTTAATTTCAGACCAACACAGCTTACACGACGTCCCAAATGACAACGGACAGAGATTTATTGAACTGTCATCCGTCAATAATATGCTTATAAAATTAACTATGTTCCCACATAGAAACATCCACAAACAGGCATGGATATCCAACGATAAAATTACCAGTAACCAAATCGACCACTTTGTTATTGACACCACACATAGCAGCAATATGTTGGATGTAAGGAGTCTTAGAGGAGTTGATGGAGATACTGATCATTATGTAGTTAGAGCAAAAACTAAGATGATAATATCGACGAATAAGCATAAAAGGAACAATATAACGCTGAAATGGGACACAGACAAACTACAAGAAAAAGAAGAACAAGAAAGGTACAGACAAACACTAGAACAAACACTGAACGAAGAGGCAGAGGCCGAAGGCGTCGACAGAGTGTGGAATACTATAAAGGAATCCATTTTGGAGACGGCAGAAACAGGTCTAGGAAAAAGAAAAAAGAACACAACAAAAAAGTGGTTTGACGAAGAATGTCGAAGACACTTGTAAATAAAGCAAACTGCAAGAAATACAATGATACAAAATTCCACGAATGCAAATATAGAAAAGTACGCCCGACTCCGCAAGGAAACCCTGAAACTTATCAGAAATAAAAAAACCATAAGCAGAGCATCAGAAATATAAGATGATGGAAAGGAATCGGCTTGGATCAAACACCAGAGAGTTTTTCAAGACAATAACAAACGACAAGAAAGGTTTCAGACCCAATTCAATAAGGGTATTGAAAGAAGAATATGAAGACCTAATAGTAGACGAGGCTGAACTACTTAAAGCGTGGAAAGAATATTTCAATAACCTACACAATGCAGATCATGAAGAAAGTTCTGCCGATGATATCTATCAAACCGCAGGCTCGCGAGTAGAGGAACCGTCACTGGAGGTAAAGAAACTGAAAAACTCAATGGCACCAGGCTCGGGCAATATACCTGCAGACCTCCTTAAATATGGATGAAAGTCTCTACACGAGGAAATACATAAGCTCATCCTACTCATAAGGAAACAAGAGAAGATGCCGAAGAAATGGCAAGAAAGCCTAATAGTCCCTATTCATAAAAAAGGAGAGAGAACACAGTGCTCAAACTATAGAGGCATTTCTTTACTTAATACCTCCTATAAACTTCTATCGAATATCCTATTAAATAGACTAACGCCTTTCGTTGAAGCATTTATAGGAGAATATCAGGCAGGTTTCAGGAAAAATAGATCCACAATCGATCAGCTTTTCACTCTACGACAACTACTAGAAAAGGGATGGAAATTCAATAAAGTCGTATATAATCTATTCATTGACTTCCGACAGGCTTATGACAGTGTGGAACGCAATGTCAGAACTGTCAATACCCAGAAAACTTATCAAACTAGTCAAAACTTGTGTGAATGCCGAAATATCTAGAATAAGAATAGACAATAAACTATCAGAGTCTTTTAAAGTGCATAGTGACCTTAAACAAGGAGATGCCCTATCACCCCTTCTGTACAATATCATCCTAGAAAAGGCGGTCAGAGAGGCACAGGTCAAAACAGAGCTCCTGTTAAGCTGAGGACCTAAGTTAATGGTAGCATACGCAGATGATATTGATCTGATCGGAAACTCAGTAATACCAGTAAACGAAATATTTAATAAAATAGAAACAGAAACCAGTCAAATAGGACTAAAAGTAAATGAAGAAAAGTCAAAATACCTATGCATAAATAGACATACACGGAGATATAGAATAGGACAAAACGTAACAATAGATACCTACAACTTCGAAAGAGTAGACCGTTTTAAATACCTAGGGGTAACGATCACTGAAGACAACGATATTACGGAGGAGATAAAGGGAAGATTACAGTCAGCCAACAGATTCCTTAAATAACTTATTCAAGTCAAAATCCCTGACAAGAGCTTCCAAGATCAAAACATACAAAACAGTCATTAGACCGGTAGTCACATATGGATGTGAGACATGGACTATGACAAAAGCCAATGAAGAAAAGCTCAGAAGATTTGAGCCGAAGGAATTTTTGGTCCGTACTTTGACCTGAGTACAAACCAATACCGCATCAAGACGAACGGTGAAATAAAAGCAATTTACAACGACACCGATATTGTACAAGAAATAAAGTCCTAGCGCCTCAGATGGTCGGGTCATGTGCACAGACTCCCAAATGACAGACTAGTTAAACTGGTCTGGGAAGGAGTGCCAACAAGAAAGCGGCCTCCAGGAAGACCACGAATGCGACGGAGGGACCACATCAATGCATACCTGTCAGCGATGGATATACAGTTCGACCCACTTTTAATGCAGGGCCGTGCAAGATGGAAGCAAGTAGTGCAGTCAGCCAAGACTCATCCTGGGTTGTAGAGCTAAAAGAAGAAGAAGAAGAAGAAGAAGAAGTATATTGCTTCCCTTCGTCTAACTGATAAATAATCTTAGGGATCTGATGCCATTTCATGATTTATAACAATAACTGCAGTCGAAGCGCTACATGGACGCTTCATTTCTAAGAAACTTTAAAAAGGTGGCACGACTGGTGCAGTGTTTGGGTTTTACAAAGTTCTTGAATATGTATGTGTAAGTTTAAATCTTTTGAATATTTTTAAGAATACTGTATTTTGAGACTGATAAATAACTTTTAAGGTACAATAAGTTCTTCTTTACTAAGGAATGATGCAGTTACATTACAATCAATTTTTATATTAACTTAGGAGAAATAAAAGCGCGATTGAATACATGAAAATTACATTTCAGGAGAGAGGCTGGTTCAGCCTCCTTATGGCTACCAGCCTGTACTACCTATGCAGTGTTTGTAAAGCAAGACCTTAGTGTACCCATATATCGAAGCAAAACTATATTGATATACCTATCGGCAATAAACTATCAACTAAAATGTGTCGGTATATTTAGAGTATCTTATTAACGGGTGTATAATGTAGGCCATACTCATTAGAGTATATTATGGTTCATTATACGTTAATCAAACGCTATATGTTAACTACAACCATTCTTAAATACACAAAATACTTAACTAGAACATTTACGTTAACCGCAACACATGTGCTGAACATACCTATGTTGACAATTCTCGTTTTCATAGTAGTGGCTCTCGGACTGACTATTACGAATTCATAATTACATTTATTGTTTTATGAATAACTATAATTATTACACTTGTTTTATTATGCATCGCATAATGCTCTTGCTATCATAAGTATTATGCGTTTATTATTAAATGGTTTCCAGATAATAATATATTATTTAACGAGCGTATAATGTAAGCCACGATTAATGAGCCCCTTGCGGCTAATTGTATAATCATCAGGGCTTATGGTTCATTATACTTAGGTCTAATACTATAAATTATCTACAATAATCCTTAGGTATTTTAACTAAAATCATCCTTAGGTTTTTAATTAAAAAGCGAAATTTTAACACTTGCATCAACCACGACGTCAACACATATCTATGTTGACTTTTCCCATTTCCGTAGTTGCGACTCTCTGTTGTTCCGTAGCATAATGCTCTTACTATCATAATAAGTATTATGGGCCTATTATTAAATGGTTGTAGATAAAGAAATATAATTAACCTACATTTCTACTTAATATATTTTCAGCGCAAATGGGGTAAAGCTCAGTTGAAGTGTTGAAAATTGTCATAAAAACACAAATCCGAGTTTCACCATTGGGATATGGGAAACTATAACAGATACAAGTGGGACTGAATGTGGTAAGTGCGGAATTTCAAGTCAAGTACATTAGTACAACTTCGAAATATCTCTTTTAGTTTTCAAAATTTAGAAAGAAGCTGACTTAGGAAAAATTGATACGACTGTGACTTTTTGTTTTCTATAAAGTGGTACTATCCGATTTTAAATCTGATGTTTCTACGTCAGACCTCCATAATGCATTTTATGTGATACAAACGGACCTGTACTTTTAAATTCATTAACTCAAATACCAGTTATGTATTACAGCTATATATAAATTAATACCTAAACTTAAGACAAGGAGGAAATAATTTGAATTTTTTTTGATAATTTCCCTCCTATATCAAAATTTTAATAACTAAAAGAGATTACATACACAGATTTCCATTTATCGTACTTAGAATTAATTTCCTCAGCATTACAATTTAGCCGATCTAGTGTCTATTAGATAAGAGTTCTCGAGATAGTGCCGCTCGAATCAACACCAAGACAGATAGGTGTACATGCGCACCTAAACATACCTTCAAGCTAACACACATGAATACATATTCAAACATAGAAATTAATATTCCAGAACGTTAAGAATTACATTTTTTTAGGTTGATCGTGAATTATTTTTGACTTTAGGAAGCCTGAATACTGATTTATATTAATATATTATGTATATGTAAAAATAGTTCCCAATCGGATCTCCGGGGGGAACAGTGTTAAATGATAGAAATAGAGAAGTAGGTGTGAATTTGCGAAACAGGATGAAAATTGGTATAGGGAACGTCCAAAGTCTGTACGAAGCTGGGAAGTTGGCTAATTTAATACAGGAGATGGACAGGCTGAAAATAGATGTCCTCGGGGTGGCAGAGACATGGTGGCCAGACGTGGGAAAATGTGTGACACAGGGAAGAGTCTTCTCTATTCAGGAAACCAAGACAAAAATAAACGGAAAGGGGTGGGAATAATAATTCCAGAAAAACTATCCCCGTCGGTAATTAACTTTCTCCCACATTCAGATCGCATGGCATTACTTAGATTGAAAGTACGTCCGGTGCGTTAAAAAACATGAACTGAACCTCATACTAGGCGACTTCAACTCCAAAGTTGGAAAAGGTCTACCAAATGAACTGTAGGCCCTTATGGATTGGGAGAGAGGAACAAACGAGGTGGGCGGCTACCCCAGTTCTGTCAAGAGGAGCACATGAAAATAACCAACACTTGGTTTAGGCTACCACCCAGGCGTCTCTACACATGGAGAACCCCGGCAGACTGTCCCCCAATTAGAAACAAGATAGACTACATATTGGTCAACAAACGTTTTGGAACATCAGTAACAAGAGCGTGTACATACCCTGGAGCCGACGTCCCATCAGACCACCTACTTCCGATGGCGCAAATAAAAATAAAGATCACTAATGGGAGAAAACGGGGAAACAGGAACCAAGGGTAGATTATGACAGACTTAAAGATGAAATCATCAAAAATGAGGTGAGCAAGAAATTGAATGAAAGGTTAGCAACGTTAGTCATGTCACAACCGGCTAAAGAGACGTGAGAAGATATGGAAGAAGTCATGATGGATACGGCGAGGAAGGAGATAAGGATACAAGCAAAAGATCAAAAGGAAGGACTGGATGGCAGACGAGATACTGGCAATGTTTGAGGAAAGAAGGCAATACAAGAACCAGAGCAGTCGAGACAAATATATAACGAGGAGCTCATTAAGAGCGGCAAAGAATAAATGGCTGAAGGAACAGTACGAAGAGTTGGAACGTTTACAAGAGCAGCACGATGAGTATAAGCTGCACAATAAAATAAAAGAAACAGCTGGAGTATATAGAAAACGGACTTTCTCTAACATACAAAATTAACAGGGGAAAATGGCACAAGACAGCGCCCAGAGAAAAGCTAACCTCCTTGCAGATGAATAACCTCAGTTAGAAGATAACCTGGAGGATAATTTGTCTAAACTGTCGATTACAATAGAAGAGATTACTAGAGCAATAAACAACTCGAAAGATAAGAAAACGGTTGGGCCAGATCTATTGCCTGTTGAACTGCTCAAATTACTGGACAACGAAGGTATTAAGATGCTTCAGGGGCTTTTCAACCAGATTTACAACACAGGAAAATTCCCAACCAAACGGCTTACATCTCTTTTCATCCCACCCCCAAAAAAGAACAACACAACAAGATGTGAAGACCACAGATTAATCAACTTGATGAGTCATACTCTGAAAATATTTCTGAAAATCATTCACTACAGAATTTCCATAAAATGCGAAGGCGCTATTGGATCCTCTCAATTCGGATTTAGAAGGGGACTCGGTACGAGAGAGGCACTGGTCGCAACCCAAGTGTTAGTTCAGAACTGCTACGACCAGAGGAAAGATGTAGTGATGCGTTTCATATACTACGAAAAAGCATTTGACAGAGTGAAAGATATACGCTGTATTGAAAACTTGTACTGGAACCAATCGGCTGCAGTTAGATAACGAAGTTACAAAGGCACAGATCCTTAGAGGTGTGCTCTCCTCACTTCTGTTTAACGTTTACTCTGAAAACATCTTCCAAGATGCTCTCGAAGGGCAATAATTAGGCATCAAAGAAAATGGCACATGGATCAATAATATACGGTATGCAGATGACACAATCCTGAGAGCAGATAACATTAATGACCTCCAAGCCAAAGGTTCCTGGACACAGTTGGAATACACAGGCGGCGTATGGGAATTAACATCAACATAAAAAAGACAAAATTCCTAATAATCACCCGCAAATTAGATGAGTTTCAGAATGCAAAACTATCATGCCATAGTGAAGACAGAGAACGGGTAAAAAATTTTGACTAGCTGGGGACTTGGTTGTGTGAAGACTGGTCTTCAAGTGCCGGATAGAAAAAGCGAGGGGCTCATTCATGAGATTCAGAAACGTCCTTACGAACTCTGACTTTGACCTCAACCTCAGAATAAGATTCACAAAATGTTACGTATGGTCCGTGCTATTATATGGCATAGAAGGTTAATACCATAAACAGGCTGGAAGCCTTTGAGATGTGGATCTACCGAAGAATCTTGAAAGTTCCATGGGCAGCAAGAAAAACCAACGAGAAAATTCTGAGGAGGATAGGAGGGGAACGTGAATTGCTGGACATGATAAAACGCAGGAAAACAGCGTAGCTGGGACATGTGATACGAAACGAGAGGTACCATTTGCTCCAATTATTAATAGAAGGAAAGATAGAGGGAAGAAGGGGACTGGGCAGAAAGAGGATGTCGCGGCTCCGAAATATCAAGCAATGGACGGGGATAAGAACCACAGAAGAATTAATTCACAACATCAGAGACAGAGTAAAATGGTCAGAAGTGATCGCAAACATCCATTAATGTATAGCAGCAAAAGAAGGAGAAGAAGAAGAATACTGCTAAATTTTTCGACTACCGAACGCTTTAGCATGGCTCAAGGTCTTTCTAATTTCACATTTGTAATTTATATTGTATTTATTTATTTGACTATGTATACCTATGTAGACTCGCGTATATACCAACCCACGTAGTAGTATACTTCAAGCATCAATGCAAAATGCTCCTATTCCTATATACACCACCTGATTTCATTCAATTAGTTCGGTGTTTTACAGAAGCATATTGGATAAGCTTAAAATCGCAATTTCTCGCCATGTAATGCCATTAAAATTTTATTATCGTTTTGTGCATTATTTTTCATACAATTATGTTTAACGAAGCTGTTAACTTCTTTACATTTACCCAATAAAGCCCTACGGCTAAACACGTAGTCCAATAGTAAGCTTGCGATTACGATTTTTTTTTATATTTCTTTATACGAATAAATTGCTGCTTTGCGGTATCCGTAGTGGAACGCCAATTCACGCAATCGTAGCTGTGCCGTGCTTATACCTGCCGGGAAAGATATTGAGATATGGTCAATTACAACTACTTTTGGTTGTCTTATGGCGCTCTTAGCACTGCCAACCACTGCTGCTGTTAAAATCGTCATGTAATGATGCTTGCTGTATTCTCTAGTTAAATTTTTGATATCAGGCTTTACAAAACCTGATAGTTCGGCTACATTAAAAAAACTATGGTTATAGTAAGGCAATATCATTTTCATTTACTTGCGTAGTGTCTCTTCTTTGGGAGAGAACATTCTTTTTAATGGAAAGTTATTTTGCTCTTAAATATTTGATATTTGTGTCTTTAACGTCCGTTTATCTAGTATAAACGTATGTGGTAATTTACAACGTTCAACACTGATTTGTCTTCAAGTAAATATCATACGAAACCAAATGGACTAGATAATGGTTAATCAAAGATATAGAAACAGCTGTAAAATGGCCAAAACTTATCCGGGAGCGGACATGGACTCTGATCACAATTTATTAGTAGCAGAAATGGTACAATGGAAGAAACTGAAAGTAAAACAAAGCACAACTACTTATGATAGAAAAAAAGATCAATGAACCAGAGGTAAGAACTCAGGCCATGAACCTAATAAGTAACGCCTTACTGGATGTAAGAAACAGCTCAGAAGTCGAAGAAAAATAGAGAAAATAGTCAAAGTCACAAAAACAATAAAGAAAGAGATACTAATAGCAAATATAGACAAGAGGAAACCCTGGATGAATGAAGAGATACTGAAATTAATGGAAGAAAGAAGGAACACCAAAATAAATAATGACATGAACAGATACAGATCCATCAACAACCAGATTAGGAGAAAAATCAGAGAAGCAATAGAACAAGAACTCAAAGACAAGTGCAAAGAGATTGAAATAGCATAATCAAAACACGACACATTTGGTGTATATAAGAAGATCAAGGAAATAACAGGAAAATTCAAGAAGAAATCAATGGGAAAAATGGAAAATGAACAAGGCGAAATAATTGTAGACATCGAACAAATAAAATCAACATGGAAGGATTACGTGAAATAATTGTTCTCAGACACAAGAACAAAACAACAAATAACAAATGACATAACAGACGAAGTTGCGGCAGCAATACTGACCCTCAAGGATTGACAAGCGGCTGGTCCAGATGAGGTGCAGTCAGAGATTATCAAACTTTTTGATGAGGATTTCAAAAAAGGATTAACTATCATATTCAATGCAATATACAACAGTGGAAAAATACCCAAATAATGGTTGAGATCGGAGCTTATGGTTCTCCCAAAGAAGCGGGGGGCCAAAAAGTGCAGTAACTACAGACCAACAAGCCTTATGAGTCACTTATTAAAATTATTTTAAAAAATCATACATCGGAGACTGTACAAACTCTATGAAGAACAGATATCGCCAACACAGTTTGGTTTTATGAAGGGACTTGGAACAAGAGATGCCCTTTTCAGTGTACAGGTGCTTTTCCAGCGTTGCAGGGATATGAATTGTGAGGTGTATCCTTGTTTCATTGATTATCAAAAGGCGTTTGATAAAGTTCAACACAACAAACTGATGGAAGTTCTGCAAGATAGTGGACTTGACGGCAAAGACCTACGCATAATTAAGAACTTATACTGGAATCAATCAGCTTCCGTTAGAATTAACCTTGCCAAAACAGAGGAAGTGCAAATCTTAAGAGGAGTACGCCAGGGATTTATATTGTCACCTCTCATATTCAACATGTACTCAGAGGCAATTTTCCAAGAAGCCCTAGAATACATGGAAGCAGGAGTACTATTAAATGGCGAACGAATAAACAATTTTAGATATGTCGATGACACAGTCATATTTGCACAGGGACTGCAGCTTTTATTGGATAGGGTAGTTGAAGTAAGTAAGAAATATGGTCTAGAAGTCAACACCAGTAAAACAAAAATCATGGTAATTAGTAAAGAAAGAATTGGAGAAGTACAGTTTACCATCAATGAGAGAGCGGTAGAACGAGTGTCAACATACACATATCTTGGCACAGTACTAAATGAACAATGGGACCATTCCCAATAAATAAAAACAAGAATTGAAAAAGCAAGAACAGCTTTCAATCAAATGTCCAAATTATTCAAAACACATAATTAAAATTTAAAACTAAAACTCAGACTGCTCTGATGCTACGTATTCTCCATCTTGTTATACGGAGTAGAGTCTTGGACCTTAACGGAGGCAACAGCAAAGAAACTGGAGGCATTCAAGTTGTGAACATATAGAAGAATCCTCAAAATACCATGGGTGGACAAAATATCAAACACCCGAATACTCTAAAAACTAAATAAAGAAAAAGAAATAATATACACAGTAAAACGTAGAAAATTGGAATATCTGGGGCACATTATGAGAAACGAAACCAAATACAAATTACTCAAATGCATCTTACAGGGAAAAGTGCAGGGCAAGAGAAGCATTGTAAGAAGACGAATATCCTGGCTAAAGAACGTAAGAGCAGCAACAAATAAAATTATCATTGCTAGAATGATTGCCAACATTCGGTAACGGATAGGCACTTGAAGAAGAAGAAGAAGAAGAAATATCATTTACCCAAAGTACAAAATATGTCCTGCAAACACCAGTTAGTCTATATCTCCTTAAGGAACATTTTCTTCAATAAAGATAATATTGACAGTATTGTATCCAGAGTTTTGAACTTAAGACCATATTTTTATCAAAAGTCGTATGATTTTGCTTCAAGTTTAAGGTAATTTGAATATGTACAATGTACCTATAGGCTTTGTTTTTCTGACATTTACGCGCAGAGATTATTAAAAGGAAATTTTCTTGTATTTTCGCAACAATGGTTATTGTTTTATGTGCTGACATGTGTTCATAATACGTTATATTATTATAATATGCTGTTTTTGCGGCTACTCGAGTAGGCATTTTGCCTATTAGTTTTACTCAAAACTTTATAACCAGATAATATTTTTCTAAACTGAGAATATCAAATTTCAATGGATTTTACACAACATGCCCATGCTGTATGTATATTATTTACTCGTTACTTTTACTATAATTTTTAGGACAGAAAAATGACAAAATTCAAGTATCATTCCGCTTAACTGAAGAAGAAATCAACCATTGAGGAAGACAATATTAAACTACAAAGAGCTAGCAAAGCCCTTAAGGAAACTGAGTTTGACATAAGTCAAGATATGTTTATAGAATAATATTTATATTTCTTTAACATCTTTAGTCACATTACTTACTTACATACTTAAAGCCTTTTTGAGATTTTATTTTTTTATATATGTCCACTGTTTTTGTTTTAAGAATGTATTTTTATATTTTTTGCTTGTTAAAAGTTTGTAAGCTGTAAGCTTACTAAGTGAAAAAATTAGTTAAAAAAAAAACACTTTTTTTATTGACAATATACAAATCATTATTTTATTCATCCATAACAAAAATCCATCCTCAAAATGAAATTGGGTAACTCTTATTATAACTCAACGCAGGTTTACATACGTAGAATAATATTCATATTTCTTTAACATCCTTTACCAATAATAACTTATCACATTATGTACTTATATACTTACTAGATTTTACCCGCTGTTTTGCCCGCGTTGAGAAACCTGAAAAAGAGTAAGAATTAAGAAAATAAAATAAAGAGGAAATAGGATTACAACTATATAACAGTAAAAATCATATTTTTTCAATTTGAATTGCTTTTTGTTCATTGAGCTCTCATTTATTAAGTATATTATTTTTAAAAGTCCCTACATCCGAAACAGCTGATGCTATACTCAATTGAATAGTGAGCTGACCGCCGCCGGTAGTTACTTACTGGAACGCCAAATGGCGTTAAATGTCATTCAAATGGAACGCCAGATGGCGTTGAATAGGCTCATTAAAAAATACATTCAAATTTCTATTACCTATCTAAAATACTTCATAAAAATAAGACATATTCAAATTTTTAAATACATATAAGAGTTTAAATATGCACAATTCGTAGCGCGTCTCGATCGGGGATCTGACGTAATAAAATAGGACCACGTCCTATTGCTAGGCCGCGAACCGCGCCACCGCGCCGCAAAATGCTGTCGTTTCTGTCACTGGCATAGATAAATATATATCTCAACGCGATCTTCATATTTTATGACGTCCCACTTTTATAATGTTCCAGCGGCACTTTCTTATTTATTTTTACCGATTTAGATTTCTCAGAAAAATCTGATTTATTGAACCGTAAAAATCAACGCGAGCGAAGCCACGGGTAAAAGCTAAAAGTGTCCTATGTCCTTTACTATACTCTTGAAAATATCCGTACAAAATTTCATGTTATCTTACTTTTTAATGATCTTTGACAGTTTTTTAAGTACATCTACGCAAGCGAAGCCGCGGGTAAAACTATCCTATGTCCTTTACTATAGGGTACTTTACTAAGGTACCTAAAGTGGTAGAGATTATGGCTTTTATTACTCGAAAACTTTTACATGTATGGTAATGCGGTTTGTCCCAACCCAATCAGTTGTTTGTCGTTCAGGTGCGGAATGAGGTGTTGCTGCTGATAATTCTCGTTTTGGAGAAATTTTGTGATTTTTTTTAAGGTAGGTGAAAATTTCTATACGTGACTACGCCATAGGTTGTAAGTTGATTAATATTTATTTGTTTAATTCGCAATTTTGTCAAAAAATTGCGGAATGCATGTGCTACAATATTCTAACCTCAAAATGTATGCACCTGTTGATTCACACAAACTGCATGGTGGGGCATGTTAAACCATCTTTTGGTACAGATGCCCTAGTCAAAGTGGGTAGAGATGGCATTTTAATTTAGGTCTCTATTTCTTTTTAAGATTATGCCATCCATCTATAAAAGGATTTGGCCTCAACGAGGGAAGTGGACAGAGGCCGATTTAGTGGCAGCTATGCAAACAGTTCGTAACGGAGAACTAGGTACTAATGATGCAGCTCGCAATTATGGGGTACCATCAAGAACTCTTCGCAGAAGGCTGAAGTCAAACGATCCTAAAAAAGGAAGAATAGGCCTAGATAGCACCTTAGGAGCTGAAAATTAACGAACATTAGTTAGACATATAATAAAACTGCAACACCATGGATTCGTGCATCGTCATTAGATCTTCGGCAAATGGCCTTCAAGGTTGCAGTCGCCTTACACATTCAAAATAAGTTTAAAAATAAACTGGCAGGAAAAGATTGGCTTCGCTCTTTTCTCAGAAGAAATCCCGAGCTCTCCGTAAGAAAAGCTCAAGGTAATAAATATATAAATCATCAATTTACAGTAGGTAGTTAATTTTAGTTGTTTTTGATATTTTAGGTGTTTCCATAGCCAGAGGATTAGGAATGTCTCTAGACAGAGCAAATCATTATTTTGATCTACTCCGCTCTGTCCTAGAGTAGTCTCACTTGTTTGATAAACCCACCCATATTTCCAACATGGATAAGACAGGGCTACAGCTGAATAATGTCCTAGGAAAGGTGATCGCTCGGAAAGGCTCCAAAAACGTGACGGCAATATCTTCTGGAGAGAAGGGGGAAACAATTACAGTCATTGCATGCTGTAATGCTGAGGGTACATTTATACCTCCCAATAAGTATATTTAAAGGCAAAAATCTGAAAGCTGAATATGAAGATGGAATGCCTCCTGGGTCTAAGATCTACATGAATGAAAAATCAGCCTACATAAATTCAGATTTGTTTTTAAGGTGGCTAAAGACTCACTTTACACCGCGCAAACCTGAAGGTAATGTTTTATTGTTGGTGGATGGTCACAGCTCTCATTGCTGTGTTGAGATGCTAGAATTTGCTAGGCAAAACGATAGTTTTGCCTAGCAAAGTCATACCACGCACTGGTTATACAACCTCTCGACAGGGCGGTTCTTAAGTCGTTAAAATCTGCGTATGCTGTTGCTGCAAATAATTGGATTCGAGCAAATCCTTCCAGAAAAATTGGTTGTCTCCAATTTGGACATTTAATGAATGAGGCATGGTGTAAGGCAGCACTACCAGGAAACGCAATTTCCGCTTTTAAAGCAACTGGTATACATCCGTTCAATCCAGAAGCCATTCCAGAATATGCTCTCCTATACGAAACTGCCATACCACGTACATATATACTAAATCCTTGCAGAGAGGCAATACCCGATCCTGTAACTTTGACCGAAACTGTGGACAGAGAGGAAGCACTGCCACTACAACAGCCTAGTATGAGAACTGCGCAAGAAATGCCATCAAGGCCAAGTACCATACCCGCACGAGAAATGTCCCACTACTTCTCAAAATTTAACTCAATCAGTGATAATTCAAGAAAACTCTGATATAATTCCAGGAAAAGTTATGGATCAGGTTTCGCCCCCACCAAAAATTCGGGCTTTGGAAAGTATTCGAATAAGAGCTCAGCATATTTCTACTGTGTTGACTGATGCTAATAATATTGAGCAAAGAAAGCAAAAGAAAAATTTCCAAACCTAGTGAAAAAGTTACCAGCAATAAATTGAAGCTGAAGATAAACAGAAAAAGAAAAATGTCTTCATCAAGTGAATCCGAAATTGGGGACCTTACTATGCTAGAAGATGGGTACTCTGACAATTTAATTGAAAATGATGAGTGCGTGGGATGTGGAAAAAAATATTCCGAGACCACCAAGAAAGATGACTGGGTAAAATGTATACACTGGGAGCAATGGTTTCACGATGGATGCAGCAAATTTGTTAATTTTTGCTATCCCTGTGGAAGAATAGCTACTAAAAAGAAGATTTAACTTACTTTTCTCATTATTTTGTATCGGAGTATAGAGGCCATCACTACCACCCTGTGTGCGGCATCTTACCCAAACACTGAGGGAGAGATGGCCAATTACAATTTTTTTCATGTATTTTTGTAAAATAAAACTTGGTTTTTGTTGCATTCTTTTATAAATATTACAACTGAATAAAGTTTGAGTTACTGAAAAACAAGCTCATTTCCTTTTAATATATTTTTTTCTTAAATTTGGGTCAGGTTAAAAAAAGGTAGGGCGTCTCTACCAACTTTACCCTTTCATGATGATCGGTTGAGTAGTTTACGCGTAGAAAATATGATTAAAACTAACCGTAAAAATCAACGCCAGCGGGTAAAAGCTAAAAGTGTCCTATTTCCTTTACTATACTCTTGAAAATATCTGTACAAAGATTTATGATGATCGGTTGAGTAGTTTACGCGTGAAAGCGTAACAAACAAACAAACTCACATTCGCATTTATAATATTAGTTAGGATACTTATTATGCAGCAGGTGTATAAAGGAACCCTTTTTTACGAATGGGATAATTGTCCATGAATATTTATACCATGAATAAAAAATAGAAAAAGGTCCTTTACACATGAGTAGCATACAATTTTTTTTTCTACTACCGAAAAATATATGAGTAAATAAAAATATTACTAAATTACTTGTAGGTTACATGGCGCTTTAACATTTGAACATACGTGATTCAACGGGCTCAGCCTACAAATCCATGTGGGTTAGGCCAGTGCGAAAGAAAAGCTGCACTCAATTATATTCTGTCTTCTATGAAGTGATAGCTAAAGGTGGCTTTGAAAATATAGTAGTTGAACTTGAGTAAAATGTATGTTTGTTGGTTGGGTCACGATGGCTCTGAGCACCTTAATTTACTTGCAATGCACTACCTGTAGCGTTACTTTTTGACTTGAGGAGAATATTTAATACAATTAACCATAACTTTCTATTAGAAAAGCAAGATAAAGCAGGGGCTCATTAGTGAATGTGCATACTTGACGAACAAAACGCAGTCAATGGCTTTGGGAGGATCTAGATCGGAGTGCAGACGTGTGAACACTTAAGTCCACAGGGCTTCATTCTGCAACGGTATTTCTTCTGTACACGCCGATGACATTAATGTCTTGAATTTTGAAGATAAAATGGAAGCTTCAATTGAACAAGCAGCCAGAAACGCTGTGGCGCTTGCATTTGGTACATTTTAACACTGGGCTATTCCTGAATACCGACCAAACTTTTTTATGAAGTTCCTGCCAAAAATGCTTTTGTCGATCAAAGCTTCTTGATAAGAACCACTAACTAGTCAATAGTTCAATCGGATGACATACAGTTTTTCTGAAATGCTCTGGATTAAAAAAATTATTTGGAAGGAAAACTAATAAATACATTAGGCGTGTTCTATTGCGTTACTTAAAATCCTGTATTCTCTAAATACTCTGCAGCGGTAAGTCCAGTAGAATATTTCATATAGATTTTTGATGTAATTTATTTTATATGAATAGGATAAATATTATCTAAAAAAGAATACTAAAATATAAGTCGAGATTATTTTCGTTTTGCATATTTCCATATTCACGTTTGAGTGTTGTACATAATTCACCTATGTATCAAGGGGTGATACTTTACAATAAACGCTTGCAGCTTTTGTAAAAATATATTGTTTTACCTTCTGCATTTACAAGTTTATAGCATGGAGGAATACGTGTACTTTTCAATTATCACCCAGAAATTCTGAAATTTCAAGCTGCATAATACATATGTTTTATTGGTTTCTTGATTATTGTGTTCTGGGACTAGGAATTAACTGACCAATAAATTGTACTACTTAAAATAAAAGGAATGGCGGGGACACTAAGTAATCGTTTTTCATACACCATATAAATAACTAACATGTAGCCTCGCCTTTAGCTAACAATAATTGTAGATTTTCAATCATCTTTCAGAGATATAATTTCTATAAACAATAATTACACGTTTTATTGAATCAATTTTTACTTATTTAATTTTACCGACATCTTTCAAAGCCACAAAAAGGAATCATGCTAAATACATTTTTAATTAAAAAATTACCTAAACTATTGAGATCTGTCTATTTTTCACTGGTTGAATCCGTATTGCGCTACTGTATTGTTGTATGGGGTGGATCATTTAATAGTGCAATGAATATCTTAAAAACCTGTCAAAATAAAATTTTAAAAATAATAAGTTATAAATCCAACAGATATTCTACAGAATTACTTTACAAAGAAAATAAAATGCTAAATGTACAGCTGTCTTCTATATTTTTTGAAAATTGGAAACATTTTCACACAGACTGATCACCTGTATCAAACCAGGTCTGTATTAAACAAAGTGCTTCAAACGCCATTTTTTAATAAATCACATTTGCAAAGAAACTTTTTATTGTTTGCCCCTAAATTCTTCAATTTACTCACACTGGAAATTAGAATGTTATCGAAAAACAAGAATACATTTTATAAATACAAAGTATTAACTAAACACTTTATTTTTGAAAATTATCAACGTTTCTGTGTCATAATGAAGGGATAAATCTCTTGATTTTAAATCCCTCGCTTGCTTGTTCTTGGTAGTTGTGCCTCTCCGTGGCTTCTTTCCCCCCTTCCTTATTTAATTTAATTTTATCTTATTATATTATTATATTTTATTTTAGCTTTACAAAATACCTGTATTTCAAACATTAGATTATTTTGTATTGATAAGATTGTACATGCTGCCTTATACAGGATGGTAATATGTCAAACACAGTCTCAATTTGTGGAGTCTTGAGTCCATCCAGAGATGTGGTAGATAGGTTTACTATATTTACTGAAATTTTAAATAGTATATTACTTAAATGTGATGTGACCTATTTATCATTATTTATATGTAATGTATAACTTGGATAATAAAATCTTTGAATCTTTGAATTCAAGGATGATAATTTCGCAAAATAAATTAATACTTCTAAATTAGATTAAGAAAGCAAAAAAGTACGCAATAGAAGTAAACAAAAATAAGATTAATAATTTATAGGCCACTTACTAAACTAATGCATAATTTGGTTGAATTTGCCCTGTTTCATTTACCATTCTGCTGTGTGGCACTGAAGTCCTTACAAACATTACAAACTAATCTAGCCTAAGACCAAACAATAACTTCTTGTGTATGCTTCAGCTGCAAACCACGTTCAAATATCTTTAATATTTTCTGAGATATTTTAGACTCGATTTTAGATAAAGACTAAAATTTTTCCTTATGGATTTCAAATTTCAGCAGTCTAGTTCTGCGCTTTTCCAGACTTGTAAGTTTCTACATAAGCATTAAATTCATTCTAGCCACACTCAAGACATATACTCTAGTGCAGTGTTACTGAAAGTGTGCTCCGCGGAGCCCCGGTAGGGCTCCGCCGGCAGTAATAATAAAATGAATACATGTATTAAAGAGGAACCTATAAGAATAAAGTTACCTAAGATAAAAATAAAGTACCAAAACGAAACGCCTACTTATAGATTTTACGGGTACATATACGTAAATTTAATATATTGTTAAGTAAGCGCCCGACCTATTATAGCGAAATGTTACACATTCGCCACCATTTGCTCCCGGACTATAAGCAATCAAATGACGTCGGTTCGTTGCGCCGCTTCTCGTTGACGCGTAGTCTGGCTGCCCGAAGTTTCTGGGGAATTCGAGATGATTCGATGGTTGTATAATAATAATATAAAGGAGGATTGTTTGGCGCCTATAATTAATTACGACAAGACAAGAGTAAATAATGTTTTGTACGTAAAAAAAGAACTGATTGCACGGCTTCAAAATAACAAATTCGTCTTGCAACGAGATGAAATGACTGATGTTGCTGGACTGGCCATCTTGCTAGTAATTGTGCGATATCCATATAAACATTCACTCGAAGACTTGCTTATGTGCTCATCGCTGCCTACTAACACAACCGGAGAAGAAATTTTTAGCACGATTAATAATTTTTTTGAAGAAAACCAACTCGATTGAAATGATTGCATCGATATTTGTACCGATGGAGCCAAGGCAATGACAGATAGAACAGCAGGAGCAGTATCACGAATAAAAATGAAAGTGTCAAATTGTAGTTCTAGACATTGCATCCTGCATAGACAATCCTCGCGGTTAAGAAAATGCCGCCAAATGTAAAATTGGTTCTTGATGAGGCGGTAAAAATTAATAATTTTGTCAAGTCCCGATTATTCTCAATATTATGTGAAGATTATGGTAGCAATCAAAAAATACTACTGCTCCATACTGAAGTGGGGTAAATCTTTGATAAGGCTTTTTGAACTAAGAACAGAATAAAAAGCTTTTCTAACAGATATTCCTGTTGTCCGACAAAAGCCGGCTATTTAGACTAGCGTTTTTAGCAGACATGTTTGGTAAACTTAACGAATTAAACCTGTCATTACAAGGAAAACAGGCAACAATTTTCAATGCTAACAACAAGATAACTACCTTTAAAAGAAAATTTTTGGGTTACTTGTTTTGGTAAGAGAGAAATAGATAGCTTTTCATTGCTAAGTGAGTTCCTTAATCACCTTAGTCTTAGCAAAGTAGTAGAATTTTCTTTGGTCTTAGCGATACAGAAATATTTCAAAATTAATTATTTGTTGAATTGGTGCAATATCTTAATGATCTGCGAGCGACTTTTGAATCTTACTTTCCTGAAGAACAGAATACGAAACTGAAAATAAAGTCATGGATTCAAAGTTCTTTTTCATCCAAATTGCAGAAGCCTGAAGATATGTCAAATCAGATCTATGAATAATTTTTAGTCCATAATATGCACTACTTTCGCCTTAAGTAATTTTTCAACTACCAGCCTGAAATTGACACATGGCAATGCACACAAGATATTAACGTAATAGTGTTCTGTCTACGACAATTCCCATAAGAGTTTTATGGAATGTAATGTGTTGAGTAATATGAAGCAAATAATATTTTGCCTAGTGAAGTTTTAATCATTCATTAAATATATACACGTGTTATTCTCCTCTTTGACCTTCTTGTGCTTAAAAGCTGACATATACGTGTTTAGAACCTAACCTTACAAACATTATTAATCAATGCAGGAAATACAAAATTGTTTATATATCGACGCTTATATCATAACAGCTCTGACTGAAGTTAAATCCAGCAATTTTTTCTTCAAAACATATATTAACATGTAAGCACACTCGTAACCTAATATTATTATCTTATTACCTGATCACGCAGCGAATGTCACGCCATGGGTCACCATCTGCGAAACAGCCTTGCATGAGTTTAAAAGCACCAATTCACTATGTCATTGATATTAAATGCGCTTCTTTTTCGCATATTTAATGTAGCAGATACAGTAGTAACTAATAGCACCGAACATAGAACTGATTTACTAAGCGAAGCCCGAAAACGTAGAATATGCTAAACAAGCTTTTGGGTGATTACTAAGGTTTCTCATGGATCGATGGTAATATGAGGTATAGGACGAAATTGTATTACTAAGAATGAGACAGCTTTCGAGTTTGGTATTGCAAAGGTGTCGATTACATATGTAAAGGTAACAGTTAGAATATCCGCCCTCGGAGGCTGTCAAGTACAATTTCGAAAGCACATGGACACGTCAAGTCTAGGTTATCATTGTCATAATAATTCTTTTAAATGAAATATTGAAAGGGTTTTGAAAATTTTCTATGGATGATAAAGTACTTACGTGTAGTGAAATTTCCCCTTTTTGATAATATTAGTCTAAAACAATGGTTCCTAAATGGTGGTTCGAGGACCCCAAGGAGTCTGCGAGGGACCTTCCCAGAATCCGCAGACAGCAAAGTCATGTAGATAAAGTATATCACAATGAGAATGAGTATTCGTCTCGACCTAGCTTCAGGTATCGCTAATCATAAAACTGAATTGTTAAGAGATCATACAGTTTATAATTATTGTACTGCCCAGGTAGGCACCGTACGTAGTATTATCTCGTTCAAGCAAGCAAACAAAATGTGTCTGATGGGCAAATGAAAAATATGAAATTATCGTAAGACCAGTAATTTTCATTTCGCATGTGAACTAGAAAGGTATTAATATTTTGATTAGGTATTCAAATATGTGGCGTCCGTGAAGTGGTGAATCAAGGAAAGAACAGCAACAACACGGAAATGAAAATCGTGAAAAGTTGAGTAAAATGAAAAGTGTTAAGAAACGTCTACATTAACAAAAACTCCAATGGAAACCGTGAAGAAAATTGTGAAGGAAGAGGTTTTTTCCGAAAGGAACACAAGGAAATGTTTCTTTCCAAAAATTAGATGGGAGTGATGAAAAGTTAATTCGCCGCAAAATATATAAGATGTATGAAGAGCAGGTACCAAACCTAATGGAAACACACCTAATATACACTTAGGCAACATATGGTTTGATGCCCATGATACCCCATCGAAAGGTTGGATTGACTTCAGTGATCGGTATAAAACAGAAGTACCAACAAACAGAGGAAAAAACTTAACAATAATGCATAAAGAGTACGAAGATGGTCGAGTGCTCAATGCACTTTCATTAGCGTCTATAAAATAAAGGCCTCCTCTTTGGATTATCACAACAACACCACTTCTTCTTCTTCAAGTGCCTATTCGTTCCGAATATTGGCGATCATCATGATGATTTTGTTCACGGCTGCTCTAAATAGTTCGGTAGTAGTTTTTGAGAACCATGTTCTTAAGTTTTTAAGCCATAATATTCTCCTTCTTCCTGGTGGTCTTCTGCCATAAATTTTCCCTTGGAACGGACTTTAAAAGGTAATATTTGCTTTCGATCCTTATAATATGTCCGACGTACTCAAGCTTTCTTCTCTTGATGGTGTTCATTACTTCCAAGTCCTTTTTCATTCTCTCCATCACTACCTTGTTGGTCACTTTGTCCACCCATGATATTCTCAGCATCCAAAGCCACATTTCGAAGGCTTCGAGTCTTCTTTGTGTTGCCTCGGATAATGCCCATGACTCCATCCGATAGAAGTCTGATTTTGATGTCGATGTTGAGGTTGTGACTTTTAAACAGTTTAGCCATTTGCTTTCTCTATTCTACACCTGATCTCCTGTGAGTGGACCCAATTATCATTGATCATGGTCCCAGATAGGTGAACTGTGTTACTCTGTCTATTGGTGTGTTGTTGATCGTTTAGTCGTATCTTCAACCAGTTTCTCTATTGATTCCCATGAATTTGGTTTTACTAATGTTAATTTCTAAGCCATGGTTACTGCTGACGTCTTTTATTTTGTTCATTAGTTCTTGTAAGTTGTTCATATTGTCAGTGAAAACCACAGTATCATCTGCGTACCGGATGTTGTTCATTCGTTCTCCATTCAGCAAAATTCCTATGTCGGTATTCTCAAGGGCCTCTTTAAAGATTTCCTCCGAGTAGAGTTAAATATGAGCGGTGACAGGATACCGCCCTGTCTAACTCATCGAAGAATGTTTACTGTGTTGGTTTGCTCTTCCGTATTAATTTTAATAGTAGCTGATTGATTCCAGTAAAGGTTTCGGATGATCCTTAGATCTTTATCATCCATCCCCGTATTCATCAAGACGTCTATCAGTGTATAAAACAGGCAAAAATATTACAGTTCATATCCCTACAGCGCAGCGCTGGAATAATACTTGCAGACAGAAAAGTGCATCTCTTGTACCCATGCCCTTCATAAATCCAAATTGTGTATGTGACACTCTTTCCTCGCAGACCCTATAGATTCTTCGATGAATGATTTTGAGGTCTCCTCTCTCATAAAAAAACAACTGTTCTATATACTTCTTCCAAGTTTTTTTAATATCTTCTCTATGCACAATCAACTCTACTGCATCATTTAAAAGTTTTCCCACATTTTTCTTTTTTAACTTTCATGTAACTTCTCTCACCTTCCTATGTACATTGAACTCATTGAATCTGCTTTGCAAAATTTATATTTCTTGGCATTCAATTCTTTTTGTTTTGTCCTCTGTATGTCCCTTTGTATGTTGAGGAACTGTTCTTTTGTTTTCTCCGTTCTTCCATGACTAACAAAATTTCTTCTGTCATTCATGATTTATGTTTCGCTCCATCATTCTTCAGGTACCTACCTTTGACATTAGTTGTTGTTTCAGCAAGTATTATTATTTGTTCTTCTGTGTTATCAGTCTCCTCCGCAAAAAACACCACAGCAGGGATATTTGAAGATTGGTTAGTAAATAAGTTAATTCCAAATATTCTCCGAACTACTGTGGTGGTAATGGATCATGCAGGTTTCCACGGCAGACAATTAAACAAACATCCTTCTTCAAAAAATTCGAAAATGGCAACATAGGAATATATATTTTAGAATGCTATATATTTTCACGACAATTATACATCAGCAAAGTCACTTGATGTGTTAAAATCTCTGAACATAGAAAAGGAGTACTTCTGCAACAGTTTCACTACAGGTAAAGGACAAGGCTTCCGACCTACCGTGGTATATTCTTATGTATGTTTATAACAGCAGCACAATTTCCTGTAATATTTAATATTTTCGGTCAATTCATAAATTCTTGAAATATACAACTACAACTCAGCAACCCGTCTGGCCAGCGCAGCGTGGTGTTTTACGGCCGAATACCCCCCTAAAGAAAATGTCGAACTTAAAACAAAGAGAAATACCCCAGGTGGGTAGGAGAAGGGTTGAGAGGCAGGAATCCCACATCAGATACCCTATCAGCCTCACGGATTCTGGGGGAGGCAAAAGCTCGGCAGAGACAAATCAGAGACAACGAAAACAGAAAGATAAAAAACACAACAGAATACACATAGCGACATATAACATTAGTCCATGGCTCAGTATGAAAAACTGTACGAGCTCGTAGAGGAAAAATAAAATGGGACATCGTAGGACTATCAGAAGTTAAAAGAAGAGGAAAAACGTGAGTAGAACTAGACTCAGGAAACAGCCTCTATTACAAAGGAAAAGAGAATGAAACATACGGAGGAATCGGGTTCGTAATTGAAAAGGACATTAAGCAAAACGTAGTCAAGAGTCAGAGAGAGTAGGATATATAATAATAGAAATTAACAGGAAAATAAGAATAAAACTAATTCAGAGGAAGACGAAGTCGACCAATTCTATGAGGACATCACGACGGCAATAGAAGATAAAAATATAAAACCAACAGTTATTATGGGAGACTTCAACGCAAATATCGGAAAGAAAAATGAATAATCAGAGAATAAAATAGGAGATCATGGACTTGGAGCGAGAAATCTTAGAGGTGAAAAACTAATGGACTATTTAGAACAACAAAACCTTCATGCAATAAATACAGATTTTAATAAAAGACCAAATCGAAAATGGACATGAATTTCCCCAAATGGAGAGACAAAAAACGAAATAGACTACTTCCTTTGCCAAAACAAAGAAATCTTTGAAGACATAACTGCACTTAATAAATTCTCAACCGGTAGCGACCTCCGTATACTAAGAGCCAACATAGCAAAAAACAAACTTGAGAAAAAGAGAACCATAAAAAAATCAACGGCAATCGACCACAACAAAGTAAGACAAAACGCGGAAGATTATAGACGGATTCTAAGAAATAACTATAAACATCAATCAGAAACGGAAGAGCTAGAGATTAATAAAATCAATAAAGAAATAAAAGAAAAACTCTTAGAAGCAGGAATGAAAAGTACCAAAAAAAACGAGAGCAAAAGAAAATAGACTAAATAATGAGACAATCAAATTGATGAACAATAGGCGAAAACTAATAAGCGAAAATAAAAGAAACACAGTAGAGTACGTAGAACTGAACAAACTTATTAGAAGAAAAACAAGAGAAGACCTAAGAAAATATAATGGAAATGAAATCGAGAAAGTAATTGAGAGAAATAAGGGCCTAAAATATCTGCGACCGAATTTAGGAAAACAACTATTTATTTCAGTAAGAGACGAAACAAGAAGGGAATTAAGAGAAACAGATAACATATCGGAAGAAGTAGAAAGGTTCTATAAAGAACTCTACACCTCAAAGAAAGACGCAGCCATTAGCACACAAGAATATATTAAGAAAAGAATCATGAATGTAAACTCGGAAACACTACCAAAAATAGAAAAATATGAAATAGAGGCTGCATTGTTCCAATTAAAGAATAATAAAGCACCCGGACCTGACGGCATTCTTACTGAAATGTTAAAAGAAGGGAAAGCAGAAATTATGCAGATATTAAAAAATCTCTTTAACCAATGCCTACATAAAGGAGAAATACCCGAAGAATGGAACGAAAGCCTTACAATTTTGTTAATTAAAAAAGGCGACAAACAGGACTTAAAAAATTACAGGCCCACCTCATTGCTGTCGCAAACCTATAAACTGTTTACAAGGATCAACCGGCTAACAAATAAAATGGACTCATATCAACCAGTGGAACAGGCAGGTTTCCGGAAAGGATACAGCACCACTGATCATCTCCTAACAATCAGGACACTAATAGAGAAAGCTAATGAATATCACCTAGATCTGTACTTAGCGTTCGTCGACTATGAAAAAGCCTTCGATAGCGTTGAAATGTGGGCAATAGAAAGAGCTATCAATAACTGTAGAATAGACTCACGATACAGAATGCTAATACATAATATTTACAAGATTGCAACAATGACAATACAATTACAAGAAATTACAAAACCGATACCAATTAAGCGAGGAGTGCGGCAGGGAGATGTTAGTTCTCCTAAATGGTTCACATTAGCATTGGAAGACGTCTTCAGAGCAATGGATTGGGCAAACATGGGGATAAATATAAATGAAAAGAAACTAAACCACCTGAGATATGCAGATGACGTAGTAATAATAGCATATACTTTCGAAGAACTGAAAACTATGCTAACTGAACTAACAAGGGAATCCGAAAAAGTAGGTCTAAAAATGAATTACGCCAAAACAAAAATAATGACAAACACCAAGAAATTAGAAACGTAAATGGAACGGTTAATGATTATATATATATTTAGGACAAACCATAAAAATAAACAAGGAAAACCAAACCAGCGGAGGTAAAAAAATGGGTCAGATTAGCCTGGGCAGGATTTGGAAAATTAAAATGGGTCCTTAATAAGAAAATACAGCAGTACCTAAAAGTCAGAGTATTTGACCAGTGCATCCTTCCAATTCTTACATACGCCTGCCAAACATGGACCTTGACTAAAGCAAATATCGATAAAATAAAGAAAACCGAAAGAGGCATGGAGCGATCAATGTTGGGAATTAAATTGCAAGATAAAATACAAAATAACTGGATAAGAAACAAAACAAAAGTCAAAGATGCAGGTCAACATATAGCCAGACTAAAATGGGACTTCGTAGGTCATAACGCCAGACAAAAGGATAATAGGTGGAATACAACCATACAACAATGGAGGCCATGGACTGGATAGAAAGCAAGAGGACGACCCCAGATGAGATGTGGAGACGACATAAAGAAAATAGGAGGAATACATTGGAAACAAAAAGCACAAAATAGAAACGATTGGAAAAAAACTAGGGGAAGCCTATGTCCGAAGTTGGACGAATTGAAAGGCGAAAGAAGAAGAAGATATATGTTTAGAACTTTTCCTATCCTTTAATAGACAAAACATCAAAGGATTGTTGTGACAGTTGTCTAAGTCATGAGAGAAATGTTGGATGCAATACGAAAATATCGCGCAAACTGCTAGTACTTGTTGCACATAACAATAATTCCATGTTTTCGTCGTTTACGAACAGAAAATGTTCTCCCTTGCTGAGTATAAGTTACATATTGGTTCAGTACCCTGTGAATTTCTACTGTATTTTATGTTAACACGTTTACACCGACAAGTGTAAAGTCCATCATTATTAATCTTCTTTGCTGTCACAGTTTCTGCCAAGTTGTTGTGCCGGATAATATTTGAGGGCCTTTTGGACATATTCTCATTTGCTTATTCTTTTACACTGACTCGATATAACCTACCCATTCACTTTTTTTAATAACATGGTTTTAAATACCATGACTCACCACGTGTTACTTTACTGTTTAGTAAACACATTATATTTGTTCCGATTTTGGAGTTTATTTCCAGAGACTTAGTCGCAGCCATGGTAGAGGTACCCACTGACACTGGCAAAACGCAAATAGTATTGGCCTCAGCGGACTTCCCATGTTCCCAGGGGAACAAGAAGAACCTCCTCCCCAACTGGTCCAGAATCTGGTAACATGGTGCAACAGAAGGAACAGACAACTAATTTTGGGCTGCGACGCGAATGCACACTATATGGGGCAGCACAAACATCAATAAGAAAAGTGTGCATCTTTTAGAATACGTGTCTTCTAAAAATTTAGGCATTATTAAGTAATAAAGGTAATAAACCAACCTTTATAAATGCGCTAAGAAAAGAAATCTTAGACATAAAGCTATCTACCCCATTTATAACAAACTACATAAGCAACTGGCACTCACTCAATGTCCGATCACATGCATTCGCTTCGGCATATCCGTTGAAAATACTAAAATGGTTAGCAACCGAGTGCCCAAACTTACCGATTGGATTGCTTACAAAGAGCATCTAAAGCTTGAGGGCGAACCGCTATCTGCTTTAACTGCTGAGGATCTTGATGTAGCCTCGATATACCTAGAAAGTGCTATAATACTACCCTGTGAAACATGTGGTAACCCAAAAAGATGTGCCATGGTGGAACAAGACACTAATCAGGGTAAAGACTGAGTCGATGAGAACCTTCAATGGAGCCAAAGGACTGGGAAATTGGAATAACTATCATAAAACCCTATCCGAGTATAACAAAGAGCTTCGGAGATCCAAAAGAAGAACTTGTAGGTCATTTTGTGAAGGGATAGATGAATTCGTCTACAAAAGGTGCTATCCAAGAAGCACTTAAACGAAATCCGCCTACTAAAGAATAGAGCCCAAGACACTTATGCTGAGATACCTGAAGAAAGTCCTGGGATTCTTCTAGAAACCCAGTTTCCAGGTCAAGCATAATAATTGCTAAAGAAGAACCATTGAAACCGCTCAGCGGCCTACAAAAAGGTTAAAAGGTCTAGCCAACAAAATCTTTACAAAAAAAAACACAATCAGGTGTGCGATACATAGCTTTAAACCCTATAAATCCCCGGGAGTAGATGTAATCTTTCCAGCCTTGTTACAACAAGGTATAGAGCACCTACTACAACACATTCAATCAATCTTCACAGCCAGCTTTGCATTAGGCTACATTCCCAAAAACTGGAGGAAAGTTAAGGTAGCGTTCATACCATAGACAGGGCAACGATCACAAGAGGAAGCAAAGTCTTACCGCCCCATTAGCTTAGCCTCCTTCCTTCTTAAAATGATGGAAAAGATTATAGGCACGTCAGGAGCAAGCTCCTTTCTAATGCTCCACTGCATGCAAATCAATTGGCATACTATCCATCGAAATCTACCATCTACCACCCATGCTCTTCAAAATCTCGTCCACGATATAGAGAAGGCACTAGCTGAATATGAAGTGGCGCTGTGTGCATTTATAGACACAGAGGGTGCATTTGACAAAACCTCACATAAATCCATTTAGCGCGCCACAACCCACAGATGAGTGGAACCAACCACTACAAAATGGATAAAATCCATGCTAACCAGCTGTGAAGTCACCGCGGTCATTGGAGAAGCAGCCGTCACGGTCAGAGTAATAAAGGGATGCCCTCAAGGACGGGCTCTATCGTCCATACTCTGGTGGTTGACGATCTACTGGTAAGATTGACTGAAGCAGGCTTTGAAGTAAAAGGTTGCGCAGATGACCTAGCTATAATAATAAGACATGAAAACGTTCTCTCAAAACGTATGCAAAAATTTGCAACACGTTTTTCTGATTGGAGTTAAGGAAAGTAAAGAATTTTTTTTGTATTATTATTTTGTTTAATTAGAAAGGAACCCAGCCCCGGAGAGATGTATTGCAAGCCCGACCCTTGTCGTGGGGTCGTTTGAGCGCCACCCGTTCTCGCCAACTAAACGGAAAAAGCTCTGCGAGTGTTGTGCAGGGTGACTAGGCTCAAACACAAAAAAAATCAACAGATGCTTAATTTCAAACTATCAACAAAACTAGAAAACACAGGCCCGCTTATTAAATTAAATCTTACTTAACCGGATCTAATAAAGAAAACACCATCTAGAATTTGATGAACACTATATTTGCTACTAAGTTCTTTTTTTGAAAACACAGTCTGTCTGGAGGGAAAAAAAGTTAATTCAAATATGGTTAATTTAAGACAAA
>MU184450.1:69750-82736 GCA_016904865.1 Pissodes strobi | reverse complement strand
CCAGTGAGCAAATTTTCATTGATGATGAGAAAGTAGCTCTGGTGAACAAGTGGGCTCAGAAGGCTTATCTTGATCATGAAATCCAAATCTCAAGAGACAACCAAACGTGCGAAATGAAAAGAAGAGTTACACTCTCTTGGGCAGCCTATGGACAGTATTTAAAAGTGGCATGCCACAATGTTTGAAGAGGAAGGTGTTTGATCAATGTCTGTTGCCGGTCATCACCTATGGAGCTGAAACCTTAACACTAACCACAGCAAGTGCTAAGAAACTTATGGTAACACAGCGCAAGATGGAAAGGTCCATGCTCGGGATCATTGCGGGATCATATAAGAAATGAAGTTTTACGAAGAAGAACCGGCGTCACAGATGTGGGCTGGACATGTGGCACGAATGGTGGACGAGAGATGGACGAAAAGACTGCTAGAGTGGAGACCGCGCATGGATAAAAAAGCAACTGGATAAAAGAATAGCAGCTGGATGCAAAGAGCTCAAGACAGGAAGAAATGGGCAGAAATGGGGGAGGCTTATGTCCAGCAGTGGACACAGAGAGCTGAATGATGATGATGATGATGAAGAACTTGAAATATTTAAATACGGACCTGAATTATCTATTCGATTTTTCAGCAGTTTTCAATTTTACAAGACATTATATTATGATGCTAACAAATGAATTATCAGACTAGAGTTTTCTTATAAGAAATAATATTTTAGACAGATGAAAGCGTCTTATGGGCAAATTCTGAATCTGATGAGTTTATCAACAACTCAGATGCTTGGTTGCTTTTGGATGATCCAGGATCCTCATAAAATGAAATTTCAAATTCCCAGCCAATAAACCATACTAACCCATTTTTAAATTCTCGAAGGAGTCTATAATCTTCAAATGCGATGAAAATAAAAATTAATACTACTAAATATCACTATAAACTTTATGACAGGTTGACGCATCGAGGTAGTTCCAAATGCCAGAGAAACGTGAACCGGAACGCCAAAGCAAGAGACCAGATAGAAGTGGCATCAAATGACAATGTTGGAAATGAAGCTACTCCAAATCAACACTAACCGGAGCCGTCCAGCGCAAGATATGGTCTTAGCAACGGCCCAGGAAATAGGGGCGGCCATGGTGCTCATTTCTGAGACAAATCGAAATGCTATTGCCAAGCGAAAAGACTGGACGTATGATGACCGCCTGGACACCGCCATCAAAGTTGTTGACCGAGACATAGCCATAAAGAGACAAGGCCAAAGCCGGGGATTCACATACATTGCAACCCATGCGTTTACGGTGTACAGCGTCACCCAATCAAGATACAGAGGACCTAGAGGGGATCCTCCTGGAAATTGGAACACTAGTGAGACGCCACAAAGAAAAAGCCATTATAGTCGGGGACTTCAATGCCAAGTCGCCGCATGGGCTTTACCGATAAGCGTGGCCGTATAATGGTGGAATGGATTGCTGCAAATGACCTAATATGCATAAACAAAGGGGACAAACCTACTTTCCAGAGGCAAAACTGTACCTCCCTCATCGACCTCACCATGACGGCGGCATATCAGGCGATGGGAGGTGAGCGACAATGAATCAATGAGTGATCATAACTACATCGTCTTTGAAGTTGCAGAAAAGAAGAATGTACGTGAAGGAGGAAACCGGAAACCCAGAGGCTGGCAAGTGAAGAAAATCGACAGAAGGGGACTGCAAGATACGTTAACAGAAATGACGGATGAGAGGGTAGCGTGTACCGCCAGAGACTTCTCAAATGTGTTGTCCAAAACTTGTGACGCAAGAATGCCAAAGAAACGAAATACCGGGAGAAGAAAGTCGGCTTATTGGTGGACCGAGGAAATTTCGGAACTGCGCAGAGAGTGTACAAGGAAAAGAAGAACATACACCAGAAATGCAGGAAAGAATCTGCCTGCACGGAATCAATATCTCTTCGAGGAATATAAAGACTGCAAAAAAAAAAGCTGAGGAATACCATCAAGGCAACAAAAGGAGCATGCTGGAAAGAACTGTGTGGGGACGTTGACAACGACATTTGGGGTGACGGATACCACATCGTCATGACGAGAATAGAAGGCTACCCACCGAGGCCAAACATGTCAATGGAAAATATGGAGGAAGTGGTAAAACACCTGTTTCCAATACACCAGAGGGTGCAATTCATGTGCGACAAGGACGCTGTACATCAAAGCTTTAACATAGAGGAGCTACAGGCAGCAGCGGGGAAGCTGAAAGTAAACAAGGCGCCGGGGCCAGAATGTATTCCTCCAGAGATACTGAAGGAGATGGCAAAGGTTACGCCCGAAAGTGTACTTAAAGTATATAACAAACTGGCATCTCGAGGACAGTTCCCTAAACAGTGGAAGCGGGCCAGAATTATCCTTCTACGGAAAGGGACAAGCCCCTAGACAACCCAGCCTCGTATAGGCCTATCTGTCTCCTGGATGTGGAAGGCAAATTATTTGAGCAGCTTATTCTGGGACGGCTCAAGGCTGAACTTAAGCGCACGGGAGGACTGGCGGACAGACAGTATGGTTTCAGAGAAGGCATACAAACGGTGGATGCAATCAACGAAGTAGTCAGGATTGCTAGAGAAGCAGCGGACTACCCCTGGCCCCAGAAAAGGATATGTGCAGTGGTTACAATCGACGTCAAAAATGCTTTTAATAGCGCGTCAAGGCAAATAATTCTTAACGAACTAAGTAGCAGGGGAGTCGATGAAAGTTTACTGAGACTCATCGCGAGCTATCTCTCAGAGAGAGGGCTTATCTTGGAGGCGGAAGGCAAAGTGAAGTTCGTGGAGTTAAATAGCGGAGTGCCTCAGGGATCAGTACTGGGCCCAACGCTGTGGAACGTCCTTTACGATGAATTGCTGAGAATGGAAATGCCGGAAGGCATGACGCTGGTTGGTTTCGCGGACGACGTGGCCTTGGTCGTAGTAGGCAGAGAAGAGCAGATTCTCATGGAAAAAACAAATATTGGCCTCCAAAAGATATCTAAATGGATAACCAAAAAGCAGCTAAGGCTAGCGCCTGAGAAGACTGAGGCAATTCTACTTACAAGGAAGAGAAAAATGGACCCTATATTCTTCGAACTTCAGGGAACGATCGTCACGCCCTCAAACTCAGTTAAATATCTAGGTATAGGGCTGTACAGGAAAATGGCTTTCAAGTAGCACATTAAGCAAACGGTGCAGAAGGTGGAAAAAAACGGTGAGGGCCCTTTCTAGCCTAATGCCCAACATTGGGGGACCCCGAGCAGCAAAAAGGAAAATCCTGGCTAGTGTTGTACAGTCGCAGATATTGTATGGTGCTCCAGTTTGGTATGGCGTAACGGAGACTACGACGCTTCTGAGAGATCTAGCTAGATTACAAAGAACTATGTCAATTAGGGTCACTAGTGCTTACAGATCCATATCGGCTGAAGCTGTCGGAGTCATAGGGGGAATTGCCCCCATAGATCTCCTCGTAAGGGAAACAGCGGAAATATATCAAGGAGACCAAAAACAAACTGCCAGAGAAAACCTTGTATCCAGATGGCAGCAAAAATGGCAAAATAGCACAAAAGGTTGGTGGACATATTTTCTAATCCCAGATATTTCGACGTGGGTCAGTAGACCGTATGGCGACGTGGATTACTTTTTGACGCAGGCATTGTCCGGGCATGGTTGTTGTGGTAAATACCTACACGAGAGGGGTAAGCTGGAAACTGACAGATGCACCTACTGCAGGGAACGTGACAATGCAGAACACACACACTCTTTGAATGCCCAAAGTGGGATGAAATGAGAGCGGAGTTTGAGGAAACAACTGGAAGAGTATTTAATGCTGAGAATTTTAGGGTTGGCTTAGTAAGATCGGAAGACTCCTGGAAGAATGTATATACAACAACAAGGACAATAATAGAGACTAAGGAAAAAGAAGCCAGAAGATAATAAGGACAGCCATCCTACTGAAGTAATGCGCGAGGGGTTCCGGTATGATGAGCAAAGAGAAAGAGGGGGAAGGGTTTAGTCGGTCGGTGCTTTCTGGACTGGAACACTAACCCGACACACCCCGGGCACATAAGATCGCCATGAGCCATGCCCGGAAGTCTGATAATGAGCAGATTCCTAATCCCCTCAAAAAACAAAAAAAAGGTTGACGCATCGACATATTATTTTATCTTGTAATATGTCAGCAATAGTACTATTTCATTTCCTTGACACATTATTATGCACCAAATACTCTTTTTTTTTGAATAAATCCGAAGCTCGAGCTTAGCAATCAAATCAGAACGAAATATTCCATCCAACATGGAACTGAGAAAAAAAATGTACCTGCAAATTCATCTTATATGTATCTCTATTAACATTAGTGAATTTTTCTAGATTAAAAGCAATTGACAAGTGATCCTGCACTAGAGCCTGCAATCTGGGTTTTGGCTCATATTAATAAATGAAAAAGTAAAATAAAATGATTACACTGCTTCGTGACCATTAAATAGGTAAGTAAAAACATCGATAAAATCATAGTATTTCATAATTCTAAAACCTTTGGAAACCCTCAAGTCTTGATACGTGATATACTATTCAAATGTAGAATTAATAGAAAATTCAAAATCATTGAAAAATATGGTATATTACATTTAATAAAACAAAAGGTGGCATGGGCCTTGCTTTTTGGAACACCATGTATATATTAAAACAAAAGCATATGTAAAAGCAGATAAGCTCAAGCAACTTTTGTTCGAAACACCTTTTTTCCAATTTGAAAAATAATAGAGATATTACCATTTAAAGAGTTATCTGGATCACCCTGTACAGGGTGGCTCGAATTCGAGTCCGTGCATTGGGAACTCGAAAACCATAACTAACCCAAATCAAAATTGAGCATTTAGAAATTAGAAAATTAAATAATAAGCAACTACTTTAACCGCATCAAAGTTTAGTAAACCAAGTCTAGATACTCGTTTTGTGATCGAACATGTAGATAAAAATATTAAGATTCGACTTAAAAATATTTTTCCTTAAATGTTGAATCGATATGTGACACGTTCGAGAAACCAGTCGCGTCGTCTCGATGGCAATTAAATTACCATATAAATGCAACCGGTTTTAAACTTACCAAATTTACTAATGATTGCCGGTTTGAACTTTATGTTCGGCAGAAACACATGCATGCTATGTGTTGGCTATGTACTAAAAATATTGATGCCAGTTTATAATTTCGTTTTATGTTTCTCTATTCAATGTCATCGAATGTGTTTAAAAAATTAGCATTTTCATATAAATTACGTCGTTTATTCAATTGGTTTTTGTACTCTTTAACAATTAAAATCAACTTGAAAAAAATAATTTTGAATATAAATATTGTTTCTATAAAAATAAGGATAATTATTTGTAGGTTTAGTTATATTTGAAGCAAAATTTGAATGACAATGGCAATGAAGAATCAATAAGAGGAAAAAGCCCTCTTTGTTGGAATTTTACTGAAATACTTAAATACTCATATTTAGTAAAAAGAGATACGAAAACACTGGTAAAAATATTGCCTTTGCGAAATAAACATCTGCCAATCTAATAGTTTTGGTTAATATCATCATAATCATAACTTTTTTGCGCCCTAGTGCATCTTTACCTTTTTATGAAAATATCTATTCTCAATTTTTTAAGGTGAAGGTCGTTAGAAATGATCCCTAGCATCATAGATGAATATAGCTAACGTTAGCTATATTCATCTATGCTAGCATCTAGCCGGACCGAAGTTCGAATGTTGGAATCTTGCATGGTCCGGCTAGATGCAAGTTGTTTTCTAGAATCTTGCTAGTAAAAAGTAGATTATAGAACGATAAATAGCTGTTTTTATTTACCAAACAACTAATCTGGAATAAATAACAAACTCTACCTTCTCGTATATTTTACTCTTTTGGGTACTGCTATGGCAGTGGAACATTTCACTTGAAAGGGACTAGAGAATAGATATTTATATATTTATTTATTTAGTTAGCGTATGACATTTCACATGGTACATAGATAGATGGTGCCTTTCTATTCAAGAAAGGTAATAAAAACGACCATGGCTGCTACAGGGGATTGAGTATTAATGGCTCTATGTGTAGGCCGTTCTCAAAGATGCTACAGGCAATCAATCAATCAATTAACATTTATTTTGGGTACGTTCACAGAGTTTCAGACACTTAAACCTATTACAATATAAACTAAAATGGCTCAACACATAGCCGGTAAGGCGCTTGCATCCTACAATAGATGCACTAAGCAGACCTCACAACTCAACAGTTGTGTCGCGCATTTACTTGGACACATGAATTACCCAGTTTACGTTGCGTATAGGCAGGTGGCAATGCTGATGCTGCTAATTTAATTTACTTGGGCTATGCCCTTCAAATTTGTTGAAGTTATTTATTACTTACAGCTGGCAATAGCGCTAGGTGACTTGTTTTCAGGGATGGGATAAGGTGAGGGAGATTACATATGGGGAAAAAGCACACTGAAAAACCCCATGTCTCGGTTCTTTGGTTTTAATCACACTCTCATTCATACTCTCTTTCATTCTTCCTTTCATACGTGCGTAAAGCTATCATGATAGCTTACATGAGGCGTGAACTGTAGCGTTTCTTAGAGGTATTCCCGACGAAAGCGTAGCCACATTACGCTTGCCGGAGCAAAGGAGCGCAGAGACGACGTGGCTGCTGTTGTTCGACTGATTGTCGATAGCGACCGGGCCATATTTATATGGATGTCTAGTCCCTTAGCAAGCCCCACCCACCATACTTTTTGAGCATAGTGGGAGGAGCCAGCCCTAGAACTAGTCAGGACGGTGAATGAGTGCACCTTCTGTGCTCCTAATATTTTGAAATTTTCAAAATTGCACAGGGGTGGTTTAGGGGTGAGTTAGGGTAGGAATGGGGATAGTATGCTTAAGGGGGTCTGGGATCAAGGTAGAAAATGGAAGTTTTCCTATGCATGGGCCCGTGTTTTGCTCTGTAATCTGGGTTAAACCTGGCAATTGCTATATTGGCGGTTTTCGGCGAGCCAAGGATACTGTACTCGAAAAATCTGCACGCAAGTTTGTCCACATATTCCCTGACATAGTCGACTTGGGAACTCGCGTGCAGATCTGCGATTCTAGTTGGCCACCCCGCCGAAAGGGCCGCCCTTAAGTGCCGGTTTTGAATAACCTGGATTTTATTCATTTGTGTATCAGATATAGAGCTCCACACCGGGGCACCGTGCATGAGGAAGGGACGTGTTATGGAGCGGTAGAGGGTGATTTTATTTGAGGGACTAAGGAAGGAACCGTGTCTAATAAGAGGCCTTAGCTTGTCGCTAATAATGCAATTTTTATTCCTCACGTGAGTGACGTGTTCGCCAAACGTGAGCCTCTTATCAAGCACGATTCCTAGGTACTTTAGTTTTGGTTTAGGAGGGATGGGGGTGTTGTCAATAAGGATGGGAAGGGTATCTATGTTTTTGCGTTTCCGCGTGAAGATGGCCATTTCAGTTTTATTTACGTTGAGTTTAATTTTCCAGTCAATGTAATATTGACTGACCTGTGCCATATGGGCACTAACAATGTTTGTTGCCTCCTGCGCGCTAGGAGCTTTGGCGTAGAGGGCAGTGTCATCGGCATATAATGCCAGGGATGAGTGAGGGTGGGAAGGAAGATCTGCTCTGTAATAACTGAATAGCTGCGGTGATAATACTGTTCCCTGCGGGCTGCCAGCTTGAATTGGCCTCATAGTTGAGTCAGAGTTGCCGATCCGCACCGAGAAGGAGCGCCCGGCCAAGTATGACACGACCAAAGCTGCCAAATGCAGCGGAAAGCCGTATGTTACAAAGAGTTTATACAGAAGGCCTTTGTGCCACACCCGGTCAAACGCCCTCTCGATGTCCAGAAGTAACAAGGAAGTGCAATGCCCTTCATTGAACCCCTCAAAGATGTCATACACGATCTTCGCAGCAAGCATGTTAGTACCATGCCTACTGCGAAAACCGAACTGCTCATTCGGCAGAATCTTGAGGCTCAGGGCGGCCTCATTAAATCTGGACAATATGAGTTTCTTGGCAACCTTACTCATTGTGTTCAACAACGAAATGGAACGATATGAGCTAGTCAATTTCAAGTCCTTCCCCGGTTTGGGGAACAGTACTATCCGCGCGATCTTCCAGGAGTTGGGGAAGTGATGCAAGCGTAATATGGCGTTAACTATATGCATTAAGTGCACAAGGGCTTTGGTGGGTAGGTTTTTGAGGAGTAGGTAGGGGATGGTATCAGGCCCCGGAGCCTTATTCTTAGCCAGGCGGCTAAGAACTTTACGAAGCTCGGATGGGGTAACAAGCAATCTATTCAATACAGGGGGCGGAATTGGAAATTTACTGTTCAAAAACGGCATAACTCGCTCTGCATAATGTGCGTGCAATGGCACAGTGTCTGGTGGCTCCCTGTGTACGCCCTCGAGGAAATCCGCAAAGGCCTCAACTTTCGACTGATCAGTCATTGCATCCTCGCCGCGATGGCGAATAGCGGGGATGCCAGTTGGGTCTCTGCGGACCTGCCTCGCAAGCTTCCACAGGGATCCGTCTGACGTGCCGAGCCCATTTACAAAGGTCATCCACGCCGCATCCCTGTACTGTAAAGATGCTACAGGCAAGGGGGTCATGTTATCGGTGAGGATCAAAGCGGCTTCGTACCGGGACGATCCTGTACAGATAATCTTTTTGTTCTTCAGCAGGTAATGGAGAAGAAGGTTGCAGTTGGCCAGGAGCTGCATTTGGCATTCATAGATTTGGAGAAGGCTTACGATTCAGTTCCCAGATGTCGCCTGTGGGAAGCCTTGAATACGCTGGGCACTAACAAAGGCATTATTAAGATCATTAGAATGCTTTATAAGGATAACGAGTCATATTTAAAATTTGGCAATAGACTATCGGACTATATTAAGCCTCCTAAAGGACTCAGACAAGGATGCAGTCTGTCCCTATTTCTTTTAAATGCATATATCGAGCTAACCCTCAGAAATTGGAAAAGACGCTGCCATGGTAAGGGCTTGCCTGTCAGTGCCGATTATCTGTTCACGCTGAGTTTCGCGGATGACCAGGTTATTATAGCACAAGACGCCTATGACTTTGAATTCATGTGAAGATTACTCAAATTGGGGGCTACAAGTGAGTCTTAAAAAACCGAGTACTTACCAGTAAACACGGATACTAACTTTGAAGTTTTGATCACCGATGACATCCAGATAAATCAAGTAAATACATTTAAATACTTGGGAGCGGTGATTGCAAGAAATGGCTTGGGATCTGACAAGATTAGAAGCAGAATTCAGAGTGGCAAAAGGGTTATTGGATGCTTGAATGGTCTGTGGTGGGATAGACATCTGTCGAAGAAGACAAAAAACGCCTGGGTAGAACTCTCGTTGAGTCAGTGCTCATCTATGGTTCAGAACTGTGGGTTATGAATTCTGATATGAAGAGAAGGGTTAATGCAGTCGAAATGGATTACTTGCGAAGAAGTGCTGGGATATCTAGGCTAGAACATAGAACTAATGAAGATGTTAGGCGTATTATGGACGCAGAGGAAACGGTACTTGCCCGCATCGAGAAAAGGAGCCTTAAGTGGTTTGGACATCTGATGCGAATGCAGGATGATCGATGGCCAAAAAAGCTGTTTCAGTGGGTACCACCAGGAAGAAAAAAGAAGGGAAGACCAAGAAGAATCATGGAATGGTACAATTAGAGAAACTATGGCACCGCACAACTTAGATGAGGATGACGTCCTTGACAGCGAGGTTTGGAGACGGGCAACAGGGTGGCAGCACTAGTCTGTATAATTAAGTTTACTAATGTAACTTAAACCTTGTAATATAATGATAATACATAGATAGATAATAATAGTATATGCAGAATATATATATATCAGATTTCACAAATAGTTTATAACACAAACATTCTAATAATAATAATAATATCGTATGTAGATACTGTCATATTTTCAGGTTAAATGCGGTTATCCATTCAAGGCTTGTGGGTGTAGCGCTAAAAAAATCTGCTGGATCTCCCTCTGATATGCCCTTAATTCGCATTCCTCGACTATATGGCAGATGGACTGGTCTGGGGCGCCACAGTCGCAGCTTGGATTTGGTTGTTTCCCCCATTTATGCAGACTGTGTGCACATACTCCATACCCTGTTCGTATCCGGTTGAGGCTCTTCCAGATATGCCGTGGGAGTTCAGAGCCGTTGGGCTTATCTCGGGTGGCACTTTCTCGTTCCAGAAATCATACCATTCGGTGTTAATGTTAAAATTGTCAGCTGATAGTTGTTGGGCTAGTCGGAGCGGTGGGTTTCTGCAACGGAGGCGATTCATTGCTAAGTTTGGGATATCAGCATGGATAGGAAGTTGAAGGTTACTCAGTGTTTTGGTATGCTCTTTCATCAAGGCTTCTTTTCTCCGTAAGGCAGGTGGGGCTATATGACTGAGCGTTGGAAGCCAGTATAATGGGGTGGTCTTGATACATCCCGTGATGGTTCTCATTGCTATATTGAGTTGAGCATCTACCTTCTTTACATGAGGGCTATTCATCCACACCGGGGTACAGTATTCAGCTGCAGAGTATACCAAACTGAGCAGGTTGATGCTCCCCAGTCAATCCCGCAAAGCTTTTGGATTATGTTGTTGCGGGTGTTTATTTTTTTGGAAGTGATTTCAAGATGTCTTTTGAATGACAGGGTTCTGTCTAGGGTCACCCCCAGATATTTTGGGAAGTGTTGATAAGGGAGTAATTCATTATTTAAACAGACCTCTAGTTCATGGTTTGCTTCTTTATTATTTAAGTGGAAGCAACTGACTTCGGTTTATTGACATTTGGTATCAGTCTCCATTTTGTGAAATACTCATTTAATTTACTAAGGTCGTCAGTCAAAGTATTTTCAGCTGGTTCAAACCGCTTATGCTGTACGGCCAAAGCCAGGTCATCAGCATATCCAAACTTTTTTGCGTTAGTTTCAGGTAAGTCAGAGATGTAAAGATTGAACAGCATAGGGGCTAATACTGACCCTTGGGGGAGTCAGTTATTTAGTTTCCTCTGTTTGCTCATAGTATTACCCTGAATAACTCGGAAGTATCTGCCCCCCAGAATATTGCCGATTAGCTTTAGCGTAGTTTGACAGGGGATTATTGTGAACAGTTTGTATGGTAGTCCTTCTTTCCAAACTGTGTCGTAGGCAGCAGTAAAGTCCACAAAAACCACAGATGTTTTTTCCTGTCTTTGGAAGCCTGCTTCAGTGTGCGTTGTAAGGCTTAACACTTGGTCTGTGCAGCTCCGATTAGGTCTGAAACCTGCTTGTTCCGGTGGAATATTATCAAGGATTCGTGAACTTATCCTGTTCAAGAGGAGCCTCTCTAGGAGTGTGTAGCAACAACTAAGAAGTGTTATCAGGCGGTAGCTTTCTGCTTTATTGCGTGGTTTATTCGGCTTCAGTATAGCGAATACTTCAGTGATTTTGAAGGCTTTCAGTAGGCTTCCAGATATTAAGATACATGAGAGAAACTTGATCAACCATTTCCGCGTCTTCTTTCCACATCGAAGTAGAAACTCAGGATGTATTCCATAAAAACCAGGCGCCTTGCCTGTTTTAACTTCTTTGAGAGCCGACTCTAATTCTTCAGCGGTAAACTGGCGAGAGAATTCTGTTTCGCGCGGTGTTGCCCGACGAATATTTCTGAGTTCTTTTTTTACATTACGTGTATGCTCTTTATCTCGTGGGGCTATAGATAGCGTGACTATTCTGTTGGCAATCTGATCTGGTGGTACCTGGTGGTCTTCTCGGATTAGTGGGCTGCTTCCACCTAGCTCTTTTAGCAGGCTCCATGATTGTCTACACGTGTACATTTTTAAATCCAATTCCTGCAGTTAAAACCACAGCGCCGACAAATCTGTCATAGTTTTCAGGAGTGGCTGAGATCCATCTTAAACTTTGTCGAGTTCATGAGATAACTTTGCCCAATTCGCCTTTTGAAAGTTCCATCTTGGCCTTGGAATGGATCGAATCACCGGAATCTGAATGCCTACCTCATATATGATCGGGAAGTCTCCTAGGATTATTTTGGACATGCTGACTGGTTGATTTTGGGAATTTTGGGTTGAGAAACAGAGATCAGGGTTATATTCCCTATTCCCCGCAGCGGATCAAAATGTTCCCTTGTCTTTTGCGCCAAATATGAGGCTCAGGTTGTTGTCCTCTGTCCATTCTACAAGTGTGTTTCCATTGTGATCATTGGTGTTATATTTCCACATTGTGTGATGGCTGTTGAAATCATCCACATAGATAGCTGGGTGAGGAAGTGGGGGCAAAACTTCAAAAGGCCACTGAACTAGCGGGGGCTTATAGATATTTGCTATTGTGAGTTCCCCAACCTTCAACGATATACTGTGGATGTCGTTGTTAGTGCTGGTGTCTTCTAGGTGAGCATTTTCTATGTCACTGCGTATGTAAGTTGCACAGCCATATATGTGATGGTATATGTAGCACTTATATGTCATACTCTGGTATTCTACCTCTTGATTTGAGAGCAGTTTCATTGTCTACATGAGTCTCTTGAATGACAACTTTGTCTATATTTTTTTCTCGCAGGATTTTAGATAGTATTTCGCATTTCGATCTACTTAATCCTTCTATATTTAGCTGGCAAATTCGGAGGCTAGGTCCGATATTTCTTCGGTTGATTTTTGTAGTATATTTGGATCCATGTGTTTCGTGGCCAGGAGATCTTTCAGAAAGATAAGTCTGGCCCCCAGCTATCGTTCTAGCACATTTAGCATTACCCAGAATCAGACCGAAAGATCAGCGCCACGCTGGGAGAAGTTCGCGTCGAAGCCGGGGTAAGAGGGGGTTGCCCACAAGGCAGCTAGCATATGCTGACGACGGGTTAGTAATGATCACGGGCAAGTTCGTGAGAACGGTCTGCGAGCGTATG
>MU184450.1:0-42701 GCA_016904865.1 Pissodes strobi | reverse complement strand
AAAAGGGGGGGGGAAAATTCAAATTTTTAACACCTCATAACTTTCCCCAGAAAAGTGTGCAAAATTTGAAAATAGGTGTGCAGAATTGTGCAAAATTTGCCGAATCGAGTGGCATCAAAATTTTTCAATTTTGTAACAGACGGGGGGGAACGGTCAAGTTTGCCCCCCGTATAAAAAACAGCTCTAGTTTTCCTTGTGTGAGTGTGCAAAATTTTATTTGCGGTGTGCAAAATTGTGCAAAATGTGTGCAAAATTATGCTTCATTTATTTTTGAAATTTGTTTAATACGGGGGGCAAACTTGACCGACCCGTAAACATGATGGAGTGTAATCCTTTGCAAATATTTGAAGCAGATATGAGAAATATCAAGAATATAAATGGTTGAAAAGAACATGCTTTATTGATAATAAGTCACTTATCTGATTTAAATTTTGAACATAAGAATCAGTTGAAAAACTCAAAACATATCACGGCAAGTTTTGGAAATCTAAACTTTTCTTAAAATAAAAATAAGACAAGTACTTTGCTTTTAGATGTTAACAATGTTATAATTGTATGCTATTTATGATTAAGAAATAAAACTTCAATTTTTTTTAATTGTGCTATGTTTTGCCATTTATTTATCCACTAATTAAGCTATTTTAACATCTCATTGTTATACCAAAGAATATATATTCTTTGGTTATACTTAGTTATTTGTTTGTTGCGTCCCACAGTATTTCCATAAATAATTGTAGACATTTTGTGAAAATAGTAGAAATATGTGGAAATTATGGGGAAACATATTATAGTAATGTATGTAAATTATGTGGACATGTGTGGAATTTATCTCGAAGTGTGGAAATGTCATTGGAAGTATGAAAATATCATACGAAAATTGGTGTGAATCATATAAAAATTATACATTTGCCGATACAGTTTACCTCTTGAAGTAGATTTTAACAATTTATTTGTGTTTTGTGCAATAATAATTAATAATCAGAAATAAATTCATATGATATGACCTAAAATTGTTTTGTTGCTGGTTGGTGACACTTCATCATCATCATCATCATCATCATCAAACAACCTGTCTCGTCCACTGCTGAACATAGGCCTCTCTCAATAATCCCAAATTTTTCCGGTCCTGAGCAGCCTGAATCCAGTTTGTCGAGATGCGTTTTACATCATCTGTCCATCTGGTTGGTGGTCGACCCTGGTTTCTGAAGGCTTGATTTCTGGGTCGCCATTCTATAATTCTTTTGGTTCATTTTTCATACGGCATTCTTGCTACATGTCCAGCCACTTGAAGCAAGCCATTCACTCTACCGCATCTGTAACTCCGGTTCTCTGTCGTATTGTTTCATTGGGAACTCTATCCCTTATTGTAATTCCCAACAGGAAACGTTCCATGGCGCGTTGTGTAACTATCACTTTATTTACTGATTTCTTCGTTAACGTTGAAGTCTCTGAACCGTAAGTCATGACAGGCATTGACTGATCAAAAACCTTGCGTTTAAGGCACAACGGAATCTCTGACTTAAATATATGTTTAAGTTTACCATAAGCTGCCCATGTTAGTCCAATTCTCCGCTCGATTTCGCATGTGTGATTATCTCTATCAATTCTGATCTTATATTGATAGGATGCTCCTTTGAAGATATTTTTTCCCTGTACCAGAAGGTTTTGGCTAGGGACCAGGTTCGTCATGAAAGCGGAATTCAGTCATTGTTGTGTTGATTTTGAGACCAACTTTGTGTGAGGCAGATGTCAGTTTTGACAGCATTTTTTCTACTTTACCTAAGCAAGCTGATATCAATACAATGTCGTCGGCGAATCAGAGGTGATTAAGATCTCTTCCATTGATATTTATACCTAGATCCTCTAGCTCAATATTTTTGAACATGTATTCCAGAAGCGTGGTAAACAGCTTAGGCGAGATTGTAACACCTTGTCGAACTCCACGTTGTATCCTAAATTTATCGGTCTTCTCATATACTCTTACACTTGCAGTTGAGTGGTTGCAAATATGTTGTAGGATAGCAGAGCATCTACTGTCAAACTCGGCAGTCAGCAAGTGCATTGTGCCTTATAGAGTCAAAGGCTTTTTCTTAGTCCACAAACACTAGCACGAGCGGTTTGTTATATTCGACGGACTTTGTTATTAAGGTTTTAATAACCTGCAGATGGTAATTAGTTCCGTACCCGGCTCGAAAACCTGCCTGGTATGGAGGCTGATAGGAGTCAAGTTTAGATTCAAGGCGCCCAGTAATAATTTTGGTGTAACAGTAAGCTAATTGGCCTATAGTTCGATCCTTTTGTGCTGGTGTATTTCCTGACAGCTTAAAGTTGGGCAAGGTGATTCCTATTTACAAGGGTGGAGATTTGGGATCGCCCTCAAATTTTCGGCCGATTTGTCTGCTCTCCGAAGTCTCAAAGATAGTTGAGAGACTGGTAAAGTGCCGAATGCTCAAATTCCTTGAGAGGCACAACATTCTGTCCCCAAATCAGTTTGGCTTTCGGAATGCAAGAGGCACGAATGACGCAGTATTCTCTTTCCTTCGGGAGCTTGATTTGCGGTTGGATGGTGGAGATGTGGCTGCAGCAGTCTTCTGTGATCTTACGAAGGCTTTCTATTGTATTAATCATGGAATACTGTTGCGAAAGCTTGAGTATTATGGGTATCGAGGTGCTTCATTGCAATGGTTTTCATCCTACTTATCGGGGAGGGAGCAATCGGTAGTTTTCCAGGGTAATACATCCAGGGTACATCCAATATCTTCTGGTGTGCCGCAGGGCTCTGTATTGGGGCCTCTATTATTCCTGATTTATGTCAATGATCGGCATATCGGGAAAATTTACCATGTTCGCCGATGACACCAGAATTTTGTGGCACAATAAGTCAGCAGTCATGGAGATATATGCTCTGATATGGAAATTCTTGAAGACTGGTGTAGGAGCAACGGTTTAAGGCTGAATGTGAGAAAGACCAACATGTCTTTTAAATGCACCCTGAGCTCAGACCTCTCGAAGTCCAGGGGGTGCATAAGTTCTTGGGGTTGTATATCGATGGAAACCTCAAATTTTCCTCACACATATTGGAAACCTCTAAGCGGGTCGCACGTGGCTGTTACGCAGAGAGAATCGTGGCTTATGAGTTAGTTGGGTGAAGGAATAGCCAGGGGGGTTTATTTTGCTTTGGTCGAAGCTCACCTCCGTTATGGCATCTGTGTTTGGGGTTCATGCAGCAGTTATCTTTTTCAATTACTGTTCGTCTTACAAAAGAGAGCACTTAGATATTTGTGTGGAATCAATGCATTTCAATCTTGCAGACCATTTTTTAAATCTCGAAGGATTTTAACTATGTGCTCTGTTCATTCTGGAGACATGTTATTTGATCCAGTCAAAGTCTAGCCATTCTATTGTTTCAGGAAGTGCGGCAAACTCTACCAGATCATCCCATTTTGTACCATTGCCTATACCTTATTCAGCACTAACAAAAAATTCACTATTTTATGCAAGTAAAAAATGTTTAATCACCTTCCTCTAAAACTAAGGAAAATTGAAAGTAAAATCAAATTTAAAAGAGAGGTGAACAGGTTGTTATTGGGTAGGGCATATTACAACATGTCTGAATTTTGGACTGATAACTTGGAGCTGTGATTTTTAATTTTTATTTGTTCCAGGTTTTTAATCATGTGTTGGTTTTAATTGTCTGTTTGTAATTTTATATAACGTGTAAACTTAGGTTGGATGTTTTGTCTTCTGATTTTAGTGCCTTTGTACGGTTGACTATAATGCTTCTGCTAATTTTTTGCTTTGTCAATAGGTAAAATTATTTACTTTGGATAATAAAGCTTGTTTTGAATTTGAATTTTGAATTGTTTAGGTTGGCAATATTTCCCTTTTTGTGCCTGATAACTATTATGGCATTATTCCAGTCTGTAGCGGTTGTTGCTTCTATAAGACATTTATTAAATAAGACTGTTATTGCCATCAGTACTATCTATCCCCCTTCCTTGACTGCCTCAATCACAATACTATCCTCACCAGGAGCTTTATCATTCTTCATCTCTGATATGTAGTGATTTCTTAACTTCCCATGTAGTTATTTCCGGCAGCTCTTCCGATCCCTGATTAAGGATATGGGGAATTGTTCGGATATCATTTTCTTCTGATCTTTCGCTGTACAGGTTTGCATTTAAATGAGAGTCTTTTATGATTTTCAGGATTTCTTTTTTATCTGTGGTGGGTTGCCCATCTTTATTCTCCAGTTTATTAATCTCTGATTTTCCTTTTGAGAGTTTTTTCTTGAGTACTTTCATGCTTTTATTCTCTTCAATAGTCCTCGTTATCCATTTGTTATTATAATCCTTCACATCTTTTCCAACTGCCTTTGATATGTCCCTATTTATCTGTCTCAACTGGTTTTCGTTCCTCGGGTGTTTCCGAGGGTGTTTCTGTAACATTTCTCGCCTCTGTTTCATAAAAAGTTTTGTATTTGTTGAGAGCTTTTCGTCTTTGTTATTTACTTTTGAACAATGTTCTTGCCGTGCTACTTCTATCGAATCTCCTATGGAGGTATGCAGTGTTGCTATATCCATTTGATTTATATTTCCTAGGTGCTCGCTTATGGTTCGTTGGTATTCACTACTATTTTCTACTTGGTGCTTTTCGTCATAGTGAGTGTTGCTCTCTCTCTCTCCTTACGTTCATTCTTATTGTTGCCCTGACCATTCTATGGTCACTACCTACTGACAGCCGATTTGGTACTGTAACATCTTGTACAAGTCGCTTTTTGTCGGTGATGAAAATATCGATCTCGTTTTTTGTATTCCCGTCAGGGCTGTTCCATTTACATTTTCGGTGTTCGAATTGCATAAAAAACGTATTCATAGCGTACAGACCATGTTCCAGGAGGAACTGTAGTAGGGTATTTCCTCTTTCATTTCTCTCCCCTATTCCATGTTGTCCCAACGAGAACTAACTTTCGTCCTGCTTCTTATCCTTGTCCTTACCTGCTGGTGACCCTTATGTGATGTGAAAAAATGAAAACTCTACACAACAAAAGAAGCTCTTTTAAATTAGAGGTTCCTGATGAAAAGAAGGCAAATTATCTTGAGGCTAGCCTTTGGCCCATGGGAGCTATTGTAAATAATGTTTTAAACCTTCAAAGCCGCAGCAAAAAGAGGAAACTCCAGAGCTCGGGTCCACATCAAGAACAAAGGTCAAATGAACCAGCCGTCAAACCAAATAGAGTGAGTCTACTACATTATAATGTTCGTTCCATTCGCCAAAAAATAGACTCTTTTGAAGCAGGAGTGGTCGACAAATCACTCTCACTGATAGGACTCACAGAACACTGGCTCTGTGAGCATGAATTGCGTTCCTTTAATTTAGCAGGGTACCAATTGGGAGCCTATTCAACACGAACTTCTTGCAAGGGAGGAGGTACATTAATTTTAGTTAATAATAGTTTTAATTTTGTTGAAGTAAATACACTTTCTGAATTTTACCAAGAAGAACACATTGAATTTTGTTGTACATATTTAAATTCATTAGAGTTTTATGTAATTGTTTTTTATAGATCACCATCTGGTAACTTTGACATTTTTCTGGAGGCAGTAGAAAAACTTGGACAAAATAAGAAATTTATTTTGGCGGGGGATTTTAATGTCTCTTTTGGGACTGATCAGAGAGAAGCTAATGATATGTGATCTGTTGGCTAGTCTGGGATTTAAGGCATCAATTTTTAACAACACGAGAGGTGCGGCTTGCTTAGACAATGTTTTCATAAATTTATCATTAGATTCCATTCATTCTGAGGTTGTTGACCTTTGCCTTTCAGATCATTTGGGCCAGGTCTTATATTTTGAAACAAGTTCTAACTCTAGTTGTCAGGGTAAGTCCGAACCTATAGCTTTTAGACCAATTACTCAGTATGGTCTTCTTAATTTTCATAATACATTTCCTTGATGACAAAAATACTGTGGAAGATTTGGCTGAGAAGTTTGTTGATCGTGTCAGGGAGGCCTATCTGCATTCTTTCCCAGAGAAGACATACCATGCAAAAAACAACCAACCTCACAGAGTTCCATGGTTCTCGGACTCATTGAGGGATGTGAGGAATCATCTGTCTTTCTTGAAAGAAGTTTGTGATCAATACGACACAGTTGGTAATAGAGAAAAATTCAAAAGGTTCAGAATATTGTAAACTAGCGCGGTCAAAGATGCCAAACGTAAAGCGAATGATAACCTTATATCCTCTTCAAAAAATCCGACCAAATGCATGTGGGATATCATAAATAGTCACAGTGGAAGGGACAAAAAACAGAGCATCAACCCCAATATCTCATCTAATAATTTTAATCACTTCTTTGTCAATATACCTCATGAAATAATTAATGATATTCCTACCACTCAGACTAATCCTCTTTCCGGCCTTGAAGGCACAAGACTGCCCGAATCAGAGTTTTCCTTTAAAGATGTCTCTTTCAACACTGTGAGAGACATCATTAACAACTTAAAAAACAAAAAACTAATGACATATATATAACCTCTCTGTGCGATTATTAAAGTCTGTTAAAAATATATTAATATATCCTCTAACTAAACTTATAAACTTATGTATAAAACAGTGTATATTTCCTAAGGTTTTCAAGAAGGCATTAATTACACCAATTTTTAAGAAGGGTGATCTTAATGATGTTGCGACTACAGACCAATTTCTCTTCTGCCTGCATTCTCAAAAGTTATCAAAAAATGTATGGCCCTCAGGATTATGGAATACTTTCAAGGTAACAATTTGTTCTCTGAGAATCAATTTGGTTTTAGGGAGAGCAGGAATACCACAATAGGAGTTCTCAACTTAATCTCAAACATCATGGATTCTTATGAAAACCGGATGCACTTGATGGCCTTATTTTGTGATTTGAGCAAGGTCTTTGACTGTGCCACTCATGCCATTCTCCTTGATAAGTTAAGACTCTACAAATTCAATAAAGAAAGTATAACATTTCTCCACTCTAACCTTAACAATCGTTCGCAGGTAGTGAGAGTAGGGTTGGATCACTTGCTAGAGATGGAGGCTAAAGTAGGTGTTCCACCACAGGGGTCTATCTTAGGGCCACTACTATTCTTAATATTTATTAATGATCTACCACCAAATGGGGGCCCAGTCTCATACACTCTTTTTGCGGATGATACAACCCTTTGACTATCTGGGGAAAATTTAGAAAATCTTATAGAGAGGGCAGGGGTGGCACCAGAGGACTGGTTCAACGCAAACAGGCTTCAGCTGAATGTTGCAAAGACACAAAGAATGGCCTTTTCTCTCTGTAACATCGATGATTTTTCTAACTCTCCTGAGGTTAGATTTTTGGGAATATATCTTGGTCCTAAATTGAGATGGAATAAGCACATAGACAATGTGTCAAGTAGGCTTCGAACTTCCTTATTCATGCTTCGGAGACTTTGTCATAGTATCTCAGGGGAGATGTTACTGACTGCGTACTATTCACTGTTCCATTCTGTTATGTCCTATGGGATAATAGTCTGGGGCAGTGCATCGTTGGCGGTCAGAGTCTTTGTTTCAGGGTTGACTGCAGAGAAGCATTTATCAACCTTGAAATTTTAACTTTTTCTTGTGTTTTTATCGAGGTTTTTATACTACAGTGTATTATTTTCATAAAAAAATATATCTCAATTTTCCACTCGATCAGATGTACATGAACACCACACTAGGAATAGAAATGACCTGGTCATGTCCTACTGCAGGCTGGGAAAGTGTCAAAGTCGACCAGAGTTTTTGTCAGTTAAAATTTTTAACAAGATTCAGATTCCTAATGAAATCCGATCTTTGCCAATCAACTTAATGAAAGGAAAAATCAAGAGATTTCTAATTAAAAATGCCTTAGGTACTTATTAAGATTTTATTCTATATGTTTTGCTTGTATTTGTAATTTTCCAATGTAATTTGTAATTTCACATGTACATTTTAATAACTTATATATTTTAAATAATTTTAAACTCTATAATGGTTGATAAAATATTTTAGCATTTTTAAATTTTTTTATGGTTCACAAACATTTGACTTAAGAAATGATGTAGATTTTTGAGTCAGAATTAATTATTGATTATTGTACACTATTGTACTTTTTTGACCTGTGTAACATTTGTTTGTTTAGCACCAATAAACTATGATTATGATTATGATTATGATGATTATGATTATGAACTGTCAAAAAAAAATTAATGAATTATTCGCTCACCAAATGCTAATTCATGAAGAAATAACTGACAAATAATTTCGTGAATTAATTAGATCATTTATTGTCACCTGTTTTTGCATAGCAGCTTGATATTGTTAAAAAGGTGCAAATTTTCATCGGCAGTAAAATTTGCTCCTCCTTTTAACATTTTTAACACAAAATACATAGTTTCAAATGAGGTCATGAAATTTGGAATTTACAGGGTTGTCAACTTTATAATCAGATTTCCAAATCGAATTTTATTTCGAGTCGGTGACCCTCGAGGTGACCCTACTTGCACGAGATTGCCTAATTTCCAATTTTGATATGAATCGGTAAACAATAAATGATGCACATTTTTGAGGCGTCAGTATTTTTTTTCTAATTATCACGGGTAGTCATTGTGATGCTTCGTTTGACACTAACCTAACCCAAATTAAACGTTAGACCAAATGCATAAATGCATACTTTATTAATATTATTATTCAGTGCAAAGTACAACGTGTGTTAGTAATATTTGATTAGGAAGCACATGTCTGAATTCAAATATTTACATTAAAATAATAAACATTTACTCTTGAGTTTGCATATATTTTTCACATAAACAATAATCATTTATTGGCACGTATGTAGAATAACACACTTTAAGCTGGTATTTCGAAATGCTTTGGATTTAGACTATTTTAACTAATGTGAAAGTGAATATAGTCAGGAGTTGAAGACACATTTTATGAGTTTAGGTAACTAATGACTAAACAATAGTTAATAAAATTAAACCAGGTAATAATTTCTCTATTTTAGTAAGCAGTAATCACAGGAAATGTGAAATTAGTAGTTATTTCTAGTAATAATTATTGATAGCAAAACTATAAAATAATTAATACACAGTAATCTGTTGATTTTCCGACTAAATACCGAAATCTATAAAAAAAGTTGGATGTGCAAAGCACAAATTGTGTTCCGAGGTGGTTTTGTAATTTTCGATTCTTTTAGATACTTAAATAATGTTTTAGTTACGTGAAAATACTGAAAATAGTCTTCTAAAACACATAAGTTTATTGGGGCTTGACTATTTGAATATTCCCTTTTTGTTACCTCAAGCTCAAAAGCAAGTGAACTAATCTGTAATCTTGTTTGTGGCTCGGTTTGGGTTAGTTTGGGTTACATTATAGCTCTGTTGTTAGCGTTTTTAAACAACAGAAGTATCCCATCCCTCCGTCAGTTTACGATAAGTTGAGAGTCACTCCGGCGGATATCCGCAAAGCTCTCTGTCGTTTGCCGAGAAATAAAGCTCCTGGCCCGGACAACATTCCGAACTTAGTCCTGAAAAACTTGCCTAAGAAGTCAATCATCCATCTTATGCATATAATTAACGCGGCAATCAGGCTGCAACATTTCCCGAAATCCTGGAAAGCAGCGTGCGTCATACACATCCCTAAACCAGGGAAGGATCTCGCACTGCCTTCGTCATATCGGCCGATCTCTCTGCTGAATACCCTCGGAAAGGTGGCTGAAAGGCTAATCTTGCCGGGGATCAGCGGGGAGGTCGACAGACTCAACATCCTGCCCCATGAGCAATTCGGTTTTCGCGGCCGGCATGGCACTGTCATGTTAGCCGCGAAGATCGCTACCGATGTATATGAGAGCTTCAGTGCGAGACAGTCAGTGGCACTACTGCTACTAGACATCGAGAAGGCGTTCGACAAGGTGTGGCACGCGGGGTTACTTTATAAACTTCTAGCGAAGCACAACCTTCCGCTCCACATAGTATCCCTGATCGCGTCATACCTTGCCGAGCGCACTTTCGTTACTACAGTGGAAAAACACACTTCCGCAAGTAGAAGCCTGCTTGCAGGGGTGCCACAGGGCACAGTATGGTCGCCGCTGCTGTTCAATCTTTTTATTGCAGATTTTCCGTCTCATCCCCAAACCAAGCGGAAGTGGCGAAGTCAAAACTAAGCGAGCACGTCAATGCGCTCGTTCCTTATTACGAGAGGTGGAAGATTTCCCTAAATGCGAAAAAGACCGACCTTATTGTAATTACACGCAAACGTAAGGACATTGAGGTTACACCTCTCGTAGTGGGTAACACGCAAATAAATCCAAAAACGCAAGTAAAATATCTCGGTATCACGCTAGACACTAAACTGAATTTTAGCCGGCACATCTCGGCAATTGTTAACAAAAATGAAGGCATAAAGAAAGGACTAGGCTTGTTGGTAGCGAGCAGGTCTTACCTGAGCCCTGCCAATAAGCTTATCCTCTACAAATCAATTGTAAGGCCAGCACTGCTGCACGCTGCCCCGGTATGGTGCTCGGTGGCTCGTACGCATAAACGTAAACTACAGGTCATACAAAACTGCTACCTGAGGGCGGCGTTCTCCTTGACACGACGTGATCACGTCAGAATTGAAGACCTGCACGCGTGGTCAGGCGTTGAATACGTCGAGGAACACATCGACGGCCTCGCGTGTAGGTTCTTTGAGAACCAAATCAAGGGATCGCCGCTCACTGCTAACATAGCGGACAAGCGCTACGACCCCGAGCGCCCTATCCGACACGGTACCATATACCGAGAGCTAACCTTATTCTATAAGCAGCTAAGGCCTCCATAAACCTAATATCTTGTTAACATTAAATATTGCCAAAATCCCAGTAATTTTACCTTTTTAAGTTACTAAATCTATATCTTTTGAAAAAAAAAACATGAAAACCCAAGGATCAGGAGAGCAGGAGCACTTTACCTTCGGGCAAGTGTTAGTCCTGCTGCCTGCCCAGCCAACCACCGTGTTCGGACACGGGGGGCGGGGCTTGCTAAAGGTGCTGCTAGTAGAATAAATACGCAGTTGCGCCCATCGCATACACACTTGACTTCCAACCACTGAAGCATCCGTGACTCCGCAGCCTGACCCGTGGGGCTCGACCTATTCAACCTGAAGTTATTACAATACCGGAGCAGACTTACGCTGCTAAGTCTTCACCTTGTATATTGTACATTGTATAGTAGTTAAGTCTATGTTGTATATATTGTGATGTCTTTTTAACATATGAGCTCCTGCTCCCTGAGAGCAGTTCAAACAAGGTTTTTCACTGCTTTTCCTTGTATAATCTTCCTGGGAATAACATTACTTAACAAATCAAGTATTCTAATCTAATATAGCTCCGGCCAATAACTAACTTGTAAAGATATTGAAGGGGTTTCCCAAGTAATACTCAAGCCAACCGTAGCACAGCTGCGCCTAACTAATTAGGTAGGCTAACAACAGCCCCCTAAGGGCGTCGTACCCTGTTGGCCACGGTACTGATCGAACAACACCAGGCGAAACAACAGGCCCTAGTTATACTAGTACTAATGACGTGTTAATATTAGGTTATGCTGTTACAAAAATTTTAATATTGAAATAAAATGTATGACGATGATGATTAATCTGTAATCTTGTTTGTGGCTCGGTTTGTGGTCATCGCGGAAGCCATTATTGTCTGCATTCGATTAGTGATTCGCATGAGTAGAGAATTCATATTTAAATGTTCTCAATAATGTATGGTTAACATGATTTTATTTGGAGAAAAACGTGACACAAACATATTGCTGTTTGGACTGAAGGAATCCGATAAGCCAAACAAGGAAGAGCGAAATAAAAGTGAGAACATTATAGTAAAGGATGTTTTAAACAAATAAATGTATCAGACTCAGAATTTAAAATACATCGTCTTGGAAAACATGACCGTGAGAAGGTGAGACCTATAAAAGTTATCTTCTCAACCAAAACCCTATAGCTAGGAGGAATTGAGGAAAAAATGCAAACTGGATAACACTAGCGGAATGTACATAAAAAGTGACCAAACCCACCTACAGAGGAAGTTTTTGGCTCGCCTGGTAGCTGAACTTAAAAGAACAAACAGGGGAAACAGACAGGTATATAAACTCAATACCGAAAACCATCAAAGTCAAAGAACAACAGCCAAAAAACTAAAATCATCTTTAATTGAAGTCTCCCTATGGCAAGGGCTCTATGACAAACAAGCTCGACGAACTGAAGGTAAGCATCCAAAATACTAATGCATGCATAATACTAATTACGGAAACATGGTTAACTGATCGAATACCAGATAGCTTAATAAATTTACCTGGCTACCTAATGCTTCGTAAAGACCGAGGCTCTGATGGTGGTGGAATATGCATTTTTATCAAAAAGGATATTGCTGGCCACAAAGTTCATGCATCAATTAGCAAAGATTTGTCAACGACAGGGCCTGTTGAATCCATCTGGCTGCAAATTGTTGTATCTAAGATCAAGTTTCTTACCGCATGTATTTATAGACCTAAACAAAAAACTTCAGAGGAAACAAACCGACAACTCATACAGGTTGTACAAAATGCATTATCTCATAAGGAGCCGGTGTACATATTGGGAGACTTTAATTACCCCGAAATAAACTGGAACACATTGGAAATCCATGCACATAACCAGTGTAGCCTAGATTTCCTGGACAGCTACAAAAACCACAGAGGACATCAGCATATCAGTTTTCCAACTAGAATTCGTAATGACCAAACATCCCTTCAGGACTTGCTTCTTGTAAATGAAAAGCAATTGGTTTTCGATGTTGAGGGGCATGCACCTCTTGGAAAAGTGATCATATTGTAATAGCCGCAAAAACACAATTTCAAATAGTTGCGCAGCCAACTCATAAAATTTATAAAAGAAATTTTGGGAAAGCAGATTATAACGAGGTCAACATAACTCTTCGTCACCAACTTACACAGGTAGACAACATGAATTTTGAAAACTTCAATGCAGCCCTTACAGCAACAATTGTAGACCACAGAGAGTAAATTCCCAAAATCCGTGGCTCTCTCGAGAAGTGTTTGCGGAAATTAAAAAAAAAGAGACATGTGGCACAAATACCGAAAACATAATACCATGGAAAATTACCAGCAATACCAACACCAAAACAATATAGCTAAAACCTGCATATCCAAAGCAAGAAGAACATATGAGCACAATTTGTTGACTAATACCAAACAATTTTATTCCTATGTGAACTGCAACTTAAGCTCGAAACATACTAATGTCAACATCATTGATAAATACACCCAATTCCACTTCAGACTGATCGGGAAGTTGCGGAATGCTTTGCTCAGCAGTTTCATGGTGTTTTTCCTAGATTAAGCCAAGCTGATACTAGACTTACACTTTCTGTTCAATCTTACTCAGTAACAGAAATTAACACAATAATTTTTACCCCCGGAAAAGTTGAAAATGCAATAAACTCACTTAAGCTTCATGCCAGCTCCGGACTTGATCTTATACCACCTGTATTTCTCAAGAAATGCTCACAATTACTTAAAGACCCCCTAGCAACTCTTCTAAATAAAATCATTGATACTGGGGAGTTTCCAGAACCATGGAAGAAAGCTGTGGTCACACCTATTTATAAGAAGGGAAACACATACCGATTAGTCTGACTAGCTCCCTATTTACACAGGGGGTATGGAAAAGATAATCGCAAAGGAACTAACAAGCTTTTTTTCTGGATGCTGAAGTGGTGCCACCTCAACAACATGGTTTCCTTCCAAAGAAATCCACATTTACAAACTTATTATCCAGACTAATTGAATGGACGCAGGCCGATGATGACAACAAGCCAGTGGACATTATCTATCTTGACTTTGAAAAAGCCTTTGATAAGATACCAATTGAATATCTTCTGTACAAGCTAGAACATTTTGGAGGAAGAGGCAAGTTGCTGCAGCTACTTGAGGAGTTTCTCTCCAGACGTACTTTCCAAGTCAGGGTGGGTGGAATACTGTCCGATGGGTATTCTGTGGATAGTGGAGTGCCACAGGGTTCTGTGTCAGGACCCCTACTTTTCCTGGCATACTTGTGTGACTTGTACCAAAAGCTAAGGACTTCTTACACCTCATTTGATGACACGAGCCTATAGTGCAATCCATTGTTACAGCATGCCGATCTCCAGGAGGACTTGAGCACTATCAAGGAATGGACGTTGAATTGGAAAATGCCATTGAATGATTTAACTAAACTTGAACCAAAAAACCTCCATTACGAGGATAGACTAAAACAACTAAAGCTTACCACCCTAAAAGAGAGGAGGCTAAGAGGCGATCTCATAGAAACCTATAAACTACTCAGTGGACACTATGCAAGCAACATTAACTTTTTCCTTTCAACAAATAATACCAATACCAGAGGACACAATAAAAAATTAAGCGAGGAAAGATGTAATAAGCTGCTGCGAAGAAATTTCTTAATCAACAGGGTGGTGTATCACTGGAACCGACTTAGTAGTGACACAATTAATGCAGTAACCACGAACCAATTTAAAAACTTTCTGGATAGAGAGATGGACAGCTGGCGCAGTGTGGATATTTTTGTACATTATTCATCATAGCCTTGAAATATTGAATCCTATTATGTGCTTTGTGTGATAAAAAAAAAATAAAATAAATTATAATAATAACATCATGAAGAATTGGAGCGAAGGGGAGGGACTCTCCCTAAATCCTAGGAAAACCATTCTTGTCCCGTTACAAAAAAAGGAAGCTAGAAATAGAGCACCCATCCTACACGGAACACAGCTAATTTTTTCCACCGAGGGGTCACACTGGACCGTAAATTTACCTGGAACAGGTATCTAGAACACACCATCTCTAAAGCCACAGCAGCAATCTGGACATGCCGCAAACTAGTTGGCAAGACATGGGGCCTAAAACCAGAAATGATATATTGGATCTACCAAACAATAATAAAGCCCATGGTCACCTATGTCTCGCTGGTATATGTGGGCCAAAAACCCAGCAGGTCACCGCTCGGACCAAACTTAATAAAGGCTGATATGCCTGGGAATAACAGGAGCAATATCACCGTGCTCTACCGCAACCTTAGAGGTACTGCTAAACATGCCTTCTCTTCATCTCAGTGTGAAGAGGGAGGCGATTATCAGTGCTCACGGGCTATTCCAAATAGGCAAAATCAAGCCTGGAGATTTGACTGGTCACCTGCGCAGCTTTGAAGAAATAAAACTGGAAAATGCCAGCAAACCAAGTGATCAAATGATAGTCATGTTGGACCTAGATGTCCCATTCGGAGTGGTCATTGATGACCGACAATCATGGGAGAGTAAAAACTACCTCAGGCCTATAACGAATCGCTGTGGTACACAGATGGTTCAAAATTAGCGAATGGAGCAGGATTTGGCATTTCAGGTCCAAATTGTAAGCTTTCCAAACCGCTAGGCAAATATATAATCATCTTCCAAGCGGAAGTGCTTGCCATAAATTAGGCTGACCAGATATACTCTTTTTAAGAGTATTATACTCTTTTTGAACATCAAATACTCTATACTCTTTTTTCTTGTCCGATATACTCTTTTTCCCACGAGCCAGAATTTCCGTCATAAAAATTCGAATTTGTTTAAAAGAGCAACCGCTGATAATCTGATTACTCGTTTGAAAATGCCTATTCGAAATTTGGCAACCCTGTGGCTATTGCGAGGAAAGGGTAGCTCCCAAGATGCATTCCGTTTACTATGGGCACAAACAATATAGCTACGCTATGGGTCGAAACAATTCGGCGAGGCTTTAGAGCCTTTGTTTACACTAGCAGCTAAATCCCACGCAGAACAAATGACCCCGGGTCGGCTCGAACAAATTTCGAAGTCAAATTAACTTTACACATGACCCTCCGCTCGCTTAGTTCGCTCCGGGGCCCAATCAAACAAAACTAACCACAACTAACCCAAAATTACAAACACCCAGGATCGTACCACTAGACCACGAAGCCTCTTGGAAGCATTTCGCTAAAACTTATAGACAAGGGTAAATAACGAAACTCGTTTGGGCCGACTCATGATCATTTGTTTTGCGTCGGGTTTAGCTGCTATTTTTGTGTACTATTTTAGAATGTCTAATATTTCACTTCACGCATACCCCTCCGCTCGCTACGAAAGCACAACCAACAAAAACTAACCAACACTAACCCAAGGTATGCCCAAAATGGAAAAAAAACATTTTGCAAACATAACTTAAAAATTATTAAAAAATTTGCTCTCCCACTGGCGGGAATTGAACCTGGGTCGCCGTATCTCAAACGCAGTATCTAACCACTGGACTATTTCGCCTGCTTAAAGCAATTCACTTATTAGACATTCTAATAGTAAACAGAGTGTATCTTGGGAAATAGCCGCTAATCCATTGCGTCGCACTTATGTCTACGCTTCATCGAATGTATGTGATGAAGATAAATAGACGTTTGCCGTACCACAACAGAGGGCTTCAGAGTTGCGTGCATTACATTGTTGACAAATACCATATCTTTAGGGTCTAGGGAGTTGCTGTCAACTGGTTCGTAGCTCAGTGGTTGGATGCAGAGTTTGCGATACGGCGGCCCAGGTTCGATTCCAAAGGCAAGGCATGTTTTTTTTATTTTTAATGTTATGTGTCTAGTTTTTTCTTCATTTTGGATAAATTTTGGTTAGAGTCTGTTGGTAGCGCTCCCGTAGCGAGCGAAGAGTGCAGAGGCCCATGCGTGAAATGTAATATTAGACATTTTTGTCAACAATGTGATGCGCGCGCAATTCTGAAGGTCTCTGCTGTGGTACGAGTAACGTCTTGTATGAAGATACCGGTATTGAACAGCGTGCGTACGCGAGATAGAGGCTGTGAGCCGAATCAATACTGCAATTACCCATGTCTTTACGGTGCAGTGAATTCGTTTCAAGCGGTCTAGTTATCAGAGCATTTGCTTGTCATGTTGGCGGCTTGGGTTCGATTCTCGAGTCGGCTCAAATATTGTTTTTTTTTAAGATTATGCTTGCTTTTTTTAATTTGGGTTAGTTTCAGTTCATTTTGTTTGGTTGCGCCCCAGGGCGAGCGGAGGGCCATGCGAGAAGTCCTAGACGCTTGTAAACGAACGCACCCGTAATCTGCGCATGCGGAGGCAAGTAAGCCAAAGTGATATTCCTCTGTGTAGACACGACTGTGTGGGTAACGCAATTTTCATTTCAGTCTCTTGTCCTTGTCTGTTTCAATTATGAAACACGCATGCTAGACTCGCATTGCGCGTGGTCGCAACTTGGCAACGAACCTCATATTGACTGCGAAAAGAAAAATAGCAGTAATAATAACAACGTCACAGTTTATACCGTGACGTACGGTATAAACTATGACCACGTTTAGGTTGGGCGTGGTCTCCACAAAATATTCAGGTGTCAGGTGTGCCCCATAATTTGGTCACAACAGGCCCCACGACCTTTTTGTTTTTTTAACGACTTTTGGGTGCAAATTGGGCGTGCCACCCCAAAAAATTTCTGTCTCAAGCAGGGACCCTCCTAACTATATCTGTTACGTTACCCACCACATTACTTTGGTTATGGCTTTATGGTTTCTTGTATATACTCTTTTGCCTCTAAATATTTCTGGTCAGCCTACAAATATATGTGCAGAAGAGTGCCTCACACGTGGACTTCACAGAAAACACATCTACATATTTTCAGACAGCCAGGCGGCTCTAAAAGCTTTCAGATGCCTGTCAAAGCTAGTCTGGGAATGTAAGCAAACCCTAAAACATGTAGCAACACGCAACCAGGTAACTTTAATGTGGGTTGCTGGCCATAGAAGCATAGAGGACAACGAAAAAGCAGACTGCCTTGCGAAAGAAGGATCTGGCACACCATATTTTGGTCCAGAGCCCTACTGTGTTCTTATGAAGAGCCATATCACCGAAGAACTCGTCCTACTGGAGAAACACTCCAGCACTAAGACAGGCGAAAAGGTTTATCACCGTCTCTGCGATAAGAGCAGAACAGCTCTTAGACATGAACAGAGCAGATATAAGAACTATTGCCGGACTGCTCACTGGACACTGCCCGGTAAAATACATCCTAAAGGCAATAGGCAAAGCAGAAGATGACCAATGCAGATTTTGCAGTAATGGAAATCGCAGAACATCTACTATGCCAATGGCCAGCCCAACTCTGCAAAAGGCTCAAGCCTTTGTAGGAGTACAGCTATCACCTCAAGAAGTGAGTCAATTAGCTCCCGAGAAAATAGCTTTGTTTGGAAGAAGCCTACGTCTCTTGGACACAAATCATGTTGTAGAGTCATGCACAAAATATCTGTAAAGGTAGCAGTGCCGGGTGGCTGAAACTAGCCGAAACTATTCCCTAGCAATTTACAATCTACAAGAACTTATAGAAAATATTTCATCTTCACAAAACGAAAATATTGAAATTTCAAACTCGGACCTTGAATCCGAGAACAATGCACAATCTGTTTGGACCATTAAGATTACGATCCAAAAATCGCCCTCAAGGGATTGGAAATTAAGAAAAAAAAACTAGGGAAAAAGCAGCGGCTATGGAGTCTGTCAATTCAAAAGTTACATGATGTGCCCTTGGGGTAGGCGTCATAATTGAGGATAAAATTTAAGCTGACGTTTATCATTTTAGCCCCGATTCTAGCTATCGCTTGAGTTTCGGTACAATAGAGTGTCGTAAGGGTACCCACTGGTAAGAAGATTAAGTAATTTCTTAAGAGAAGATCAATCTTCCTGTTAAAACAGAAGTTAAATTTTAGTATAGGCACAGATTACCTAGAACAGATGCGAATCCTTTAATGTTTCTCCTATACTGCGCTCGCTAATTCCCGTTCGAGACCCGAGCGGTAGAGTTGAAAAAGTTTGTTGCACCAGCTACATAGTTTGACCGGCCGTAAAAGGTGATGAAGATGTTTTACCTCATTGGTTTTGATTTGTACAAAACAATTTTAAATATGACTATGAAAATAAATTGCTTATTTTAGAGTCTATTAATAACGTATATGTCGAGATTTAAAAGTTTCAAAAACATATCTGTATCTTTAACATTAATGACTACTGCGACAATCACTTTTTCTAGTCATTTGCTCAAAATAAAATCAGCTTTTACATTGAAGATTGTGAGAACGAAAGTCACTTTTAGCCGTATAATGTTTTTATCCACCAAAAAATTAAAGGTGGATTAAAACATTAATTTTCCTCAGGATTTTTCAGTTTTTACAACTTTTAAGGTCTCTGTTTGCATATTTTATTGTGTAAAAGAGTCTTAACGTAATAAATAATTTAATTACATAAATAAAGAGAGACCCGAACATTGATGTTTGAACGGTATAGACCACGTTTTGAAAATAAGTTCTGGTAAGTCTTTATCTCTACAGCTACAGATATCACTTACAAATATTTTTTCTACTACCGTGCGTAAAGTACTCACTTTACGCAGTCTCTAAGGTTCGTAAAATTGCCCTTTTTAATGTGCAGTGCGTAAAATAAGTTATTTTACGCACTAGTGCGTAAAGTAAATCTGACATATTTTTGACATTTAGGGCAGTGCGTAAAATAATATATTTTACGCACTAGTGCGTAAAGTAATTTAATAATATATTTGTTTTTTCATATATTTTTCGGTAGTAGAAAAAATTTCGTATGCTACTCATGTGTAAAGTACCCTTTTTTTATTCATGGCATTGTCGCATTCGCCTACGGCTCATGCGACAATATTCCCATGCATAAAAAAAGGGTCACTTTACACACTTGTTGCATAAATAACTATTTTCTAGTTTAGAAACAAAATAGATGAAGCCTTCGTTGGGTGACTTTAATTTTCTAAAATAATTGTTTTCAAAGTCGTATGCTTTGAAATGTGTGAATTTGAATGACTTGTCTAAAGTTTCTACTGCATTAGAAAATTGAAGACAAAACTTTTTTTCAAGGGATAACCACTCACATAATTAAAATAATTTTGAAGTGTTATATCACAGTTTATACCGTACCCGAATCAGTTAAACAACTCTCCACGTGTTTTGAAGCCAAGCACTTCAACCAATAGGAGAGCTGGAAGTTCTTATCTTGCGCCTGCGCTCAATGAGTGAATGCTACCTTTATAAACAAAACATCAGTTCGGCAAATATGTATGTCTCTTTTCAATAAGATAAGTAAGGAGAAAGAGATAGAGATAGTGTTGGCGAGAATTAACCGTAAAACGAGGCACGCAACAGGCTTGTATTGTGCTTGTATTCAGATGAGATCTCGATTATTGATCTTCTGCGCGGCGACAGGAAAAGTACGTTGATTGAAAGGGAACTGAAAAGCGATAACTACCATCTTGTTTGTCCGAGAGTCGTCTTTGTTTGTAGTGCTTTTTGTGGACTGCTTTCGCCAATTTTGTGTATTAAATCCATAGACTTAGTTATATGCCTATGATTAGATACTAGTTCGACTCTGTCCACGGCCCAGCTGGCCGTAAAATTCTGACGTGTCCAACTAATAATGCGCATGCTCGAAATATGAGAATCCATAAAAAATAGGAGTTGCATAGTTGGGATAGGGGACGTTTAAATCGTCCTCACAATTCATATGACGTGAATGCAAAAACTTTTGGCAAAATAATTTCCTCTATGCTCTGTCAAACTGAATCGGGGTCCGGTCGACCTTACGAACAGTAGATTTTGTATGTTTTTTTTAGAAAGAGGACATTTCAAATAGAAAATTAAAAAAAAATGCGGAAAATGCATTATTTAAGCAAAAATAATTCCAGCAGTTTTAGCAACTCTAAACGTGAAACTCGAAGGTTTCTGTGAAATTTAAGGAATATTAATGAAACGTTGTCGGGTTGTGATGACTAGTTAATAACTTTGCTTTGAGAAATTTAACTAGGAGCTAGCAGAAGCGCTACAACTAAAGGACTTGACCAATAATTTCACTTTACAAATGGCCCCCCGCTCGCTTCGCACTCTACGGGGGCGCAACTAACCCAAACTAACCCAAACTAACCTAAGGCATTTCTAAAATGAAGAAAAATCACTTTTTTCAAATATAACCTAATAATGTCATAAATTTGATCAAGATTTTGCACATTCATTTTGAAAACAAAAATCACGTTCTTTGACTTAACAAACAAGATGTAACTAGTCACTCTAATTTCGGAAGAAAAGTATATAAAGCAATTGACATCGCAAAATTCACCCGCTACCAGTAATATGGCCATATGAGAATGTCGTAAATACTTGAATTTTCTCAATTTTATAGCTTAAAAATGAGTTGGAATAAATATTGCTGCTTTAGTTAGGTTAAGCCACGCCTAAAAAGAACAAAAGTGTTATTATGTTTTTATTGAATCTTTATAGAAAAGCTGAATGAAAATTACTAAAGTAAATAAACGAAAAAAGTCAGGAAGCAAATTATCAAAATATGTAATATTATTGTCTAGAACGCTTAGCAACGCAGAAATATATAACCACGAATTAGATTAAAGCGGCTGCAGCACGCCAGTTTCGCTCGAGTACACATAAAGCATCTGACTATATAAGTAGGGGCCAGCCTCCTTAGGAACCAGGAAAACTTCGCCCTCCGCGTAATCGGTAGGTTTCGCATCTGTTCTAGGTAATCTGTGGTATAGGTACATAGTATCTACTTATACTCGTCTTGATAGTACTTACCTGTTAATAGCTTGATTTTTAGAATACCGAGCTCGACAGAAGATAGTACTAAATATACATACTAAACAGTACTAAATATACAACTGTGTCAAAAAACCGACCGACTGCAGTGAATATTCTTAAAGTGCTATTCTTGACCCAGGTTTAAACTTTTGCTGCTTGAAGGTAGAACTTGATTTTATGTTTAGAAATAATACATAATTGCCAATTCCAGTAAGTGCCACTTCTTACATCTCCTTAAAAAATAAAATTCATATGCATTAAAGGAATAAACTCTTTTGAAATATTCTCGGAAATATCTTTAGGAACAGGAAGTTTGTCAATACTATTAGGTTATTTTCAAGTTTTGCTTTACGGGCCAAAACCTCACGTGTCGGTATATTGTGTGAATTTACGGAAATTGTTATAGCAATAACGCAATATTACTATTTTTAATGTTTGCTAATGTTATGTTAATTGAATTAAAAATATTCGTAGATATTTATTACGTTTTAAGTTTAGATTTATTGTGTGTTTTTTTGGTAAAAACTTCATTTTCGTGGAGGCCTCAATAACTGGGTCAAGTATGTGCAAGTACCAGTATTCAACGCAAATGTTAATAACTGGTACAATAGTAAATATAATATTAATAATTTTAATATATTATGACTAAATATTTAAACTTCTATAGAAGATTGAGTTCAAACGAACTTTTGGTTTTGGAGGTGACAATAATTAGTAGAGTGTTTGTTAGAAATATGACACTTAAGAAAATCATACAGAGGAATAGATGAGTGCAGCTATTGCTTCTGTTTTAAGAGGAATGCCCGTGGCTACGGTTGCAAAGTATCCAGAGTAACGCTCCTTTATGAATCATCCGGGAAATTACCAGTTGATTGCTGAATGCGCCCTAGTGCAGTTCCACCTATGAAGCATATTTTAGAGAAGTGGATGATATTCCTAGCCAAAGCGCATCATCCAGTAAGTAAGAAACAAATTCTTGACATCTAAGGGGATCCATTCATATAGTTTCACCCAGGCCGAAGGTAGCACACCTGAAGAAACTGGTTTCAAGAAATTGAGGAATATTTATACTCGAAGAATCGAGGTATTTGACTTTACTAACGATCATCAAGAATTTTTTAGCGCTAATGAAAGCCATTTTTTCTTTCATCAAAGGGCAGTAAGGTCTTCACAAAAAAAGAAGATAAGTATCTATAATGCTGGAACGACCGATGAGAAAGAAAACCCATCACAGCCATAATTTCGACCAAATTTAGATGATAATTGGACGAGGACGAGAAATATGAAAAACGGTTCTTTAAGTATTTACTTTTCGATGGGCAATGAAAAATTAAAACTGAACAATAATACCCTAACAGCAAAAGGAAGGAAAAATAAAGGAGGTGAAATACCAGATACAGGAAGCCAAAATACTAATGGGGTAAGATGTTTGAGCTTGAGTGAGTGCTCAAAATTTCATTTAGCAAAAAACAATGCTGGAGTATTTAAATCCTAAAATTCATACAGTTACAATATCTACCCCAAAACAAATATCGCCATATAAATTGCCACTAAAACAACACGTTCTTACGCTTTTTAAAAGGTTCCTATTCCTAACTCAAACTAACCCGAAGAAATGAAGTTAGACCAAAAATACAAAGAAGAGGAAACTTCTCGGGAAATTTCTTTTGCTAGCAATTACCCAAGGTAAGCGTCAGAGAAAAAAACGAAGAAAAATATAAAGGTAGAAGAGAAATTAAACAAAAAAGAGAAGAACGGAAGCGAAAGGACTAGAAAGTTAAACGCGTTAATAAGAAAGCAAAAGAAAGAACAAGGTTTCGGACTGTGAAAGTTCATATGATTCTGAAGAATGGAAGAAGGTAGCAAAAAATATTCTTCTATGCCTAGACATTGACATATTTGAAGCTTAAATATTTATAATTGATATTTTAAGGTTAAGTAACGTAGTTTTTGTTGTTAAAAAGTATATAAATAAAGTAAACTTTTGTTCCTTGTCAACTAACATAACTGATACTTTTGGTTAATTTTTTGAAATTTCTTTTATGAGTAGTGAATTTATCTTGTTTCAATAAATCTGCAGCATTACCATTTTAATTTTAATCGCCGCTAGCGTATAATCATGGACGAAGATTGAAGATATTTAATAATTCAAATATCATGTTGTCTACTAGTGCCAATAACTGGTACGTTTACAATCCTTTTGCAGATCACGATTTTTCCATTGAGAAGCTTCAACGAGCTTTCTAGTTACGAATAATATGTTGCAACTCCATTTGTAAATATTTATAATAATTGTGGCTCTCATTTTTAACTTACCAACTGAACTAAGTCACAAAACGTTAAATGGGTCTTGTACATATATATGTAGGTACCCCCGAGGGTATCTATGATTTTTCTTGCTAGAAAAAGGGTGCCCTTAGTTTAAAAAAACGGAGGATCCCCCATTTGAGCAGAAAAAAAGCCCCAAAAGTTCTGCTTTTGAGGTTGACTTAGTCTAGAACCGCGCATTTATCGTACTAAGTACTGGCCCCGGGCCCGTCTGAAACGTGAAAATAAGAAAACTTTACCAGCCGACGCCGAGTGCCTAGTGCAAGGGAAAGAGGCTCGGAAAAAGGACTCCACTGTCCCATTGCAGTCGATTAATTTTTTACCATTCTACTAATATTTCACTTTGCGCATGACCCTCCGCTCGCTTCGCTCGGTCCGGGGGCGCAACAAAAAAAACCTAACCCAAACTAACCCAAGGCATGCGCAAAATGAGACAAAACATTAATTGATTTACGGGTGTGTATTTCCTATATTTCTAGTGCTGGAAATATATGTCAAAACTCGAACTAGGTATGGGGCCTTTTTTTCGGTTCAAATATGGTGAATCCTCCGTATTTTTAAAATCAGTTAATTAATTTTTTTTCGTTTTGGGCATGCCTTGGGTTAGTTTTGTTTGGTGGGGCCACTGGAGCGAGCCGAAGCGAGCGGATGGCCGTACGCAAAGTGAAACATTAGTAAATGTAATGAATCAATTAGTTGAATTAATCAGGTGCAACGGGACACTGGAGCCCATCTTGTTACGCCACTGGAATATTTTTAAAAATAACACATATTTTTAACAAAATTCGCCTTTGCAAACTGAATATATATTTTTTTACCCCACCCAACACCCATTCGCTCCACTGTCCTGCAAGACAGTTGATTACTATTAGGTTTCCGCCAATAAAAAACGTCTAAAAATGACGTAGAAATACAAAATTTGTGTCTATCTGAGGAAAAAAAAAGATTAAATCGGCCTTACACGTCGACGAAAAAGTCCCCCTAATTTCAAATATTTCTTCCTAATTACTATAATTATTAATGCGCAATTATAATTTTAGTAACAATTAAAATATTAATAAATTTAATTAATAAATCGGAAAAAACAATTAATTAATCAAACATGTGCTTATATAAATCAACTGCTCACCTGAATATAGCATATAAATTGCAGACACTCTAAATACCTAGTCCACAGGAAAACTGAAAATAATCCGATTATGAGGTTAGAGCACATTTCTGCCGGTATGCACTGAAAATATCTAGAGCCACTCGGAGCTGAACCGTGCGCAACTCCCTACCGACAGAGCTGCATTCGAGGACTAAATTAAAATTTCGTGACACGAAGCGTAGGAATTGGTAAGAATGTGTAGCGCCGGCGCACAGGCTTTCGATACAGTGAAAAAGTGGGGAAATGGCGGGCAATGTCCACTCAAGGCAATTTTTAAATAAAATCACTTTTGTCATGGCGTTGACCTTTCGAGACACGAGATTAGACTAATTATATTATGTGATATGGGTTATTTCAGAAGCCAAATTATTTAAATCATAATTTCATTAAATTACTTGGTGGCGAGAGCCTAATCATGATTCCCGCTACAATGTTTCAATTTCTTATAATAGATATATGAGTTGCATGCATGTATTAAACTGGCGGCTATGCTATTTCGCCAAAACCTTCAGTTGCAACGTTCCCACATTTATTTTGGCAAATCTGTTAACATGTCTGCCTGAATCTACTAAAGTCATTTAAGAAAATACCAGAAATTTACACACAAAGAAAGGAATCTCATTTTAAAAATTTAATATTAGCTTTTGCCGAATACTTTGTTTTACAAAAGAATCAACATATTAGAGTTAATTATTAAGAATCACACGATTGTTGTTTCAAAATTTCGAATCATTTGGAACAAACATAAATTAGTTCTCAAAAGGATTCTTGGTTAAAGAAAAAATATTCTACAATTAAAATTGTATTTACTTTGCTTGAACAGCTTCAAGATTCAAATAATTTTACGTTTTTTTTCATCTAAGTATATACATTCTTTCTTTGAGTAACTCAAAATGAATTTTAGGAAGTGTTTGGTTTAAAATACGAATGCATTGAAATAGTGAACGTTCTTACACAATCCAAGCAAATATTTTTCTACATTTAAGACTTCATTATTCTTTAAATCAAAATGATTTTATTAATTTAAAAATATGAGTTAATATGAATGAAAGAAAAAAGCAGTATTTTAAATTATTTCTTTTTCTGTTTCCTTTAAGAATATTAAAATTCTCAAAATAAAACCAAAACTAATGAAGTTTATTTTTATACACTACTGCAGGACAAAATGAAGGCAACGTTATTTTATTATTCCATTAAACTCAATGTAAACATGCTCTACGGCAAAACTTTATATTCCTTTAAAAAAAAACGGCAATTAAGCTGATTTGAGTATTAAAATGTAAAGGACTGAAGCTACAATATTTTAGTATTAGAAAAAGTCAATTTTTACCTGCAGTTATACTGCATAGGAGGATTTAAATTTCCCGGACATTTTACCCAATGCTTAGTCAATTTCCAGAGTATCTCCGCAATTTTGAATATACTCTGTGAAATATACAGGTGAAAACCTACTTTTTCCAATAAGAAAATATTGTAATTTCATTAATTCTTAACATTTTAGCATGTTGCTGCACAGGGAGACATCACAATCTCGCCTAAGCTGTTTACCACGCTTCTGGAATACATGTTCTAAAATTGAGCTGTAGGGTCTAGGTATAAATATTACTGGAAAAGATCTTAATCTCCTCCGATTCACCGACGACATTGTATTGATATCAGATTGCTTAGGTAAAGCAGAAAAAATGCTCACACAAAGTTGGTCTCAAAATCAACGCAACAAAAACATAGCTAACAACAAAAACCACACCCTTGTCTTACATAACCTGTCTCGCCTGTCTCCGAGTAGTGGCGTGTCTCCTGTAGCGCTTGTTCGTAACTTTACTTATTAATTAGGGACACTACACTCTTCCCCGTTCTTTTAGCGTAAAGATAGTTATGTATATAATAATAAAGAAACATAAATTCATTTAAATCTTAATCTAAGTAACAATAACAAAAATAGAGTCTACAGATTTAGCTTAATAGGCTTTTGTACACATCTGCCTGATCGAGTTACATAAGGTCTGCCAAATGTACGTGGAGTTGTTAAAGACAAGTTTGGTTGGCTATTAAAGGATGAATTATTATCATTTTCTTGTGGCATACTCCCCTCTCTTTCTACGTGAGGGATGGGAGTACCAGGTATTGGGGATATAGGGAGAAAAATCCGGTTTTCATCCTGTACCCCCTCCCCCAACCCAGATGACTGATGAGGAGTTGATAACATTGTATTTGTATGCTTGGGCGGGCTTCAGGTTTCTCACTGTGAAGATGTGATTCATCTCTTGTTGACAAATTAGGATAATGTTCCTGTTGCAATTTCCCCTCGTATTCTGAGAGTGATGGATCATTATCCCTTTCCAAAAATTGTTTTATTTGGTCAATGTGCACAGCCTTTATCTCGTTATCAATATTAACTAAGTAAGTAGTTAAACTTACCAGTTTCTGTATTTTACCTGGGACCCATTTTTTAAAATTTGCCGAGCAAACCAACACTAATACTCTTTGACCCTCAATGAACCTGCGCACATTAGTGCACGAAGAATTTTTTTCTCTTCTTAAAAATTCTGGGCGGAGCAAAGATAACTTAGTTCGAGGGGCCTGTTTAAAAATGTAATCAGATGGTTTTACACCGGTCACTGAACTTGGTGTATTCCTAAAGGAAAAGAGAAAGTTATTTATCATGTACTGAATAGGAATCTTCTTTTGAGATGTTTCATTTTCCAAAAACTGCTTTAAAAAATTTCTTTTCACCGTAGAGACATAACTTTCAGCTAATCCATTCGATTGTGGGTGATTTGGTGGGGTCAACGTGCATTTAATACCATTTTCTAAACAGAACTTTCTATATGTTTCACCATTAAATGGCGGACCATTATCAGAGACTATCTCTTCTGGGAACCCGTAAATAGAAAAATTTTGCCGAAGCCTGTTAGTTGTACTTTCTGCAGTAGTTGAAGGGACTAAGTAGAGGTCTACCCACTTGCTATGACTATCAACCATCAGCAAACAATACATACTATTTTTCTGGAAAAAGTCAATATGAATCCTTTCAAAGTTTCGGTTGGTTTTTGGCCAGGGAACTGTTGAAGATTTTGGACAAGGTGAGTGAATCAAACAAGGTTCACATTGTTTGACAAATTGTTTAATGCCATGGTCAATTAGGGGCCACCAAACCTCACCTCTAGCAAGCATCCTCATTCGTACCATACCCACATGCTGCTCATGAAGGAGCTCTAGAACTGTCTGGCGCAATTGGAAAGAAATAATTACACGGTTTTCCCAAAGCACACAACCATTTTCTAAACTAATTTCGTTGCGTCTTTGGAAATATGACGCCAAACTAGGATCTTTTATAGAGGATGGCCAACCATTTTTTGATAAATATGCAGCTTTGCTAAGTACTTGATCAGTTTGAGCGATTTTCTAAGGCGGATAGTGGTAGTTGATAAAATTCAGACATAGAATGCACCTCGTCTTGTAATGGTAAGTGTGAAAGAGCATCAGCTACAGCAATCTCATGGGTTTTTTTTTATATGTAATCTCGTAATCATAAGCAGATAATTGGATAGCCCATCGTTGAAGCCTAGCCGCAGCTAAAACCGGAACCCCATTTTGTTTACCAAATATAGCCTTCAATGGCTGATGATCTGTATGTAGCGTGAATTTCCGTCCACTTATAAATTTATGAAATTTAGACACACATAAAATTATTCCCAGAGCTTCTTTTTGAGTCTGTGAATAATTTTGTTGGGCCTTTGATAATGAACTAGACACAAATGGAATAGGTTTTTCGACCCCATTAATGACATGACTAAGTACTCCTCCCACCCCATAGGGTGACGCATCAGTGGTTACCACAATCGGTAAAGAAGGATCATAATGAGACATTATATTGCTTTGGGCTAATAAATGTTTGCTATGCTCAAACGCCTGCTGACATTCATTTGTCCTAGCAAATGGAACGTCCTTCTTTTCTAACTCGTACAATGGGTGCATCTCTGAGGAAAGCATTGGTATAAATTTCCTATAGAAATTTAACAACCCTAGATAAGATCTTAACTGTGTAATATCTGAGGGAATGGGAGCATTCATAACAGCATCAACTTTTGAAGAGAGTGGGGAAATTCCTTCACCTTTTAGTTTATATCCTAAGAAATCCACTTCTTTACAAAAAAATTACACTTATCGAGATTTACTCGCACATTAAATTTACTCAACCGCTCAAATACCAATTTTAATCTCAATTTACATTCATCAATATTCTTTCCAGATAAAATAACATCATCCAAATAACAAGATGTGTTTGTCAGTCCATTTAAAATAGAATCCATAACACATTGGAATGGTGCAGGGGCCGTTTTAACCCCGAATGGGAGCCTAGAATAACGAAAAAGACCTTTATGAGTATTAATCACTAACAGTGGCTTTGCTTTTTCCTCGACCTCTACATGAAGATATGCGTTTGATAAATCTATCACACAAAAATATTTGCCATTCGCAACACTATTTATGACATCTTCAACTAAAGGCAACGGATAATGATCCATCTGCAAATAACGGTTTAAAGTTTTCTTAAAATCGACACAAATACGTATTTTTTTTATTATCCTTACGAGGTACAACTACAGCATACCTGACTGGTTCCAAAATACCTTGTTCAACCATTTTATCCAACTCCTCCTCGACAACTGGTCTCAAGGCATATGGTACAGAATAAGGTTTGTGGAAAACTGGTGTTGCATTCTCATTTAACACCAAAGTTGCTTTATGTTCTTTAACAAATCCAACGCCATGGAATACATTCGAATAATCTTTACTTAATCTAAAAATAAAATCACTTATATAAATTGAATTACAAGTTTCAGCCTCCTCAATTATTTTTAATCGCCAATTAGGTATAAGGGAATCTAACCAGTTTCTACCCATTAAAGGCTTGAATTTTTTATCAGTTTTAACAACAAATATGACTAATTTATAATGAGTTTTTCTATTTAACGAACTTGCATTTAAAAATGCTTTACCCAGAACTTTTAAATCATATCCTGATACCGTTTTGACTTTAGTATAACAAGTTAATAAATAAATGTCTGGAAAATTAACTTTACTTATTAATTAGGGACACTACAGTAACATCCTATAAATATCTAGGACATGAAATCAGAATTGGTAGAGATAATCAAACATGCGAAATCGAGCGGAGAATTGGACTAACATGGGCAGCTTATGGCAAACTTAAACATATATTTAAGTCAGAGATTCCGTTGTGCCTTAAACGCAAGGTTTTTGATCAATGCATCCTGCCTGTCATGACTTACGGTTCAAAGACTTCAACGTTAACGAAGAGATCAGTAAATAAAGTGAGAGTTACACAACGCGCCATGGAACTTTGTCTGTTGGGAATTATAATAAGGGATAGAGGTCCCAATGAAACAATACGACAGAGAACTGGGGTTAGAGATGCGGTAGAGCGAATGGCTTGCTTGAAATGGAGTTGGACTGGACATGTGGCAAGAATGCCACATGAAAAATGGATCAAAAGAATTATAGAATGGCGACCCAGAGATCAAGCCTTCAGAAACCAGAGACGACCACCAATCAGATGGATAGATGATGTAAAACGCATCTCGACAAACTGGATTCATGCTGCTCAGGATCCAAATTGGGGATTATTGAGAGATACCTATGTTCAGCAATGGACGAGACAGGCTGTTTGATGATGATGATGATGATCTCAATATTAAAAATAGAAGTACCTATATAATTTGAAATAAATAATCCATTAGTTAATGATACTTTGCTTCTTACATAAATTAAACGATATGACATGTAAAATTATTATATAAATTGTATTTTTGCTAGCCATGTAAAAATACGTCAAGTAAAAATTTTTAATGGATTTTTTTCGGGCACTGTGTAGAATTTTTAGATAGTATTTTAGAATGGTACAACCAGAATGATTCTATGTTATAGATAGTCAGCGAAAACAATTGTATAATTTCAAACATTAAAAAAACTGTATATAAAATGTATAAAGTGGGAAACATTTTGGGACTACTAACTCCACAGATATTAATCAATGGATAATTTTCTTTCATGTGTTTTTACATATTTAGAAAATATTTGGCATTTGATGCCTATGTCTAGAGTTAAATACCTAAGTATGCCCCTTTGAATTGGAATATTTCAAATAGTATTGTAAAATTTTTTCAGGTGCCCAGTACAACCTGGATTCATAATTTCATGTTGGTGTATTCATGAAGGCTTAATCAGAATGATTCCAAGTTTTACACAGTATTCAGAAAAAGATAATTGAATAAGTTAATTTAGATTCAAATATTGTCAAAGAGGATTCTTGGGACGCTTCCCATCACGTGTCGCAGAGTTCCTATATTCCTATATTTGCTTGTGGCGGTCCTCTTTGCTCTTTCAGGCTGCGTAGCTCAGATGGTGATGAATAGAATAATAACTCATTGCTTCGAAATATATACATATATATATATATATATATATACAGTGCGTCCGTAAAGTATAGAATAATTTCATTATCTCGTAAGCCACAATTTTTTTTTAAAATCGCTCGGACCCGTCGATTTTGTTTTTCGATCGCGCATATTCTGACATAAAATGTAGATATACAGGGTGTTCCACATTAGGGTGACAGAAAAATTTTTTTTTGATTAAATGGAACCCCCTGTATATTATTGCATATTTGGATTTTGCGGAGAATTCTAGACATATTTCATGTATAATGTCCTATACCTATTTCCAACTGTTTTTGAAATATTGACAGTTGAATATCGACCATTTACCAAGTTTGACAGCCTGTGAAATCTAAACGACTAAAGATAGAGCAAAATGGTTTGCACTTTCCTATCTTGGTTTTTCATAAGCTATCGTTTGACACTAACTTTAGATTTAACCAGAGGTTAAATTTAACCGGAATTTCTTAACCTCTGGTTAAATACATACACATACATACACATACAGCATTACACAAACACGAAAGCAACACTAAGCATGAATTTAACTTTAATGACACGAAGATTCTCGCACAGGAAACAAATTATCGCAAGTTAGTAATAAAAGAAATGATAGAAATAAAAAAGGAAGAAAAATCTGTAAATGACAAAAAGGACATAAGCAATTTGAGCAAAATCTATCACAACCTTATAAATTAACATAACAAAAAACTAAAATACTCTGCTTAAACCTTAAGAATATAAGAAGCCAAACTCTTCCCGAATCCTATATATAGAATAAAGAAATAATCGACACCAAATATATTTCTTCACGAATTATACGTAGCAAAAAGAAGAATGAAAAAAAAAAAGAGTGTTTTACATAGATACTAGCCATACCAAATTTAGTGCAGTTCATCACATTACTTTATCGAGTGAGCATAAACTCCAGGGTACGTAGACTGAAAATGTTTTCATTGTTATTATATTTTTGTTTGACTTGTGTGTTTTATACATTATGTAACTGTCTGAAATTGAATGTCATTTTAACAAATTGTTTTCGTTTTAGAAAAATAGACATGCTTGATAAAGCTCAATATTATGAGCGAAACGTCGCTATGTGACATTAAATGAATGTTTCAGTTATAACCTATACCCAAGAAACTAAATAAAGAAAAAATATAGTAAATGGTTAAAGAAAGTTGTGAAATTATATATATATATATATATATATATATACATATATTGATGCCCAGATTTAGTATAAATTGAGGTATGCACCTGTGTTGATAATCATGTTTAAATATAATTTACCAGAAGAGCGTGAAGCGCATGACCATTCGTTGAGGACTGACTGGATTTATTTATTTATAGTCAAATGAAGATTGTTAATACATTCGCTCATTATTTTCGATCGGATTGTAATTGTTCCACATTCCACGTCTGTCAACTGATATTCTAAGGAAATTTTCAGCTCTCTACTATAAGGAAGGGCCTTGTTAAGATCAGTAGTGGAAAATCGAATCTGAAAAGATTACTGACAGAGATAAGCAGTCAGTCAGTAACATCGTCGAGCAGTTCACGTTAAAATAACGCTCAGCAAAATTGTTCATTTATCGTAGTACGAATAGGTTTAGAATATTGGTTTTTATCATGGTTATAGTATTGGAAATAATACAGTTGTTGTGCTAAGTGAAAAACTCATCCATCCTCGGCTAGGTATGAAATAAGTCATTACCATGGTAAACTGCAGCATTCCATTAGCAGAAGCAGGCCTGGGATTGGCTGCGATAGATGTAAAAAAGTATTCCATGCTATCTGTGTGGCGCAAGGTATCGACATTATCAAATTTGAAAGCGTTCTGACTGCAACAAGAACAGCATCTTGGTTAATCATATTGAGATCCATGATCTAGTCGAAACTAAACTGAATGAGGCATTACGTTCGTTAAAGGATGATGTTAAATCAATTAAATCAAATCTGGCTAAGCTATCGGGACCTGAATCTATTGCAATCCGTCCTACGCAGAAGCTATAAAGGATAAATCTAAACCTGCCATACTGATTTATCCTAAAAATAACAGCCAGCCGGCAGCTCTTACCAAGGCAGATATTATGCGGAATGCCAATCCCTCTGATGAAAATGTTCAGCTAGAAAGGGTCAGAACGGTGAAAGATGGTGGAATTCTAATTGGCTGTAGAAGCAAAGCGGACAATAATAAACTGATGTCAATTGTGCAAGAGAATATGTCCGATACCAGCGAATATTAACTACGACAAGAAGGCCCACTTAATGGCAAGAGAGCGCTACAAAGGAATCGTCTTCGTTGCCTGGTAACGGTCTGCGAACTTCGCCGCACACAGGTTGAATTTAAATAAAAGCTGGCCATAAACGATATTTTCCTTTGCGGTATATCTAATCAAATTTATGACGAAATTATTTGTAGCACTCTAATACTCTATTTGGCTTTGGAAAAACACAATTGATATCTTCTGAATTGTTTGCAGCGCCCTGTCAAACTTACGTTATGTTTTTTGTTATTATTATCACCAAATAAATATTTTGATAAAGCTAGTATTCAAAAATCTGTTAACGTTTTTAATTAGTTATTATTGATAACACTACTCAAGGTATGTAATAACTAATATTAAATAGATTTTGATTTTGATTTCACCATATTTCCGAATACTAATATCCTGAGAAAAGACATCAAGAAGAAAATGTTGCTCGAATTTGCCTCATCTTTTAATATTCAATTAAATTTTGGCGTTTTAGGTGATTTTAAAATTGGTTAAAGGTTTCGCACAATATTTTTACTGTATATTTCATTCCTATTTTGTAATACAAAACAACTAAAAAATAGCGATATTATCTTATATCGAATATTGACTTCCTTGCTTATACTGTGACTCAACTATAAAATTTGGGCGTGAAAATTAATCTGACAAAAGGATGAGATTGTCTATGGCCGCCGCGTCAAAGGTCGCCTGATTATTTTATTTGTATCGTGGCCTGCCGATATTTTGCTAGTGTTCGCGCGGGGAAGGAGACACACCGTTGACATGCCGCCGCGGAGAGTAATCCTTTTTATCATATAGTTTTGCCCAAATACATAATAAAAAGATAAAGACTGATGTACTATACTGCTAACGTGCGAACACTCCGTTGAGGTTATGTGTTGGTGTTATACCTAATTGTGCAACAACTGAAGCCAGATTATCAGAAAATGGCGCGTCGAAATGATCCCTTTATTGGCTAAATTTGTAACGTGCGCAGTTTTTCCTGCTGCTGCCTTGTTTGAGCATTTACGTTTCTCTGTTTTTTTTTTGCTTCATATGTTGTACTGAAAGTAGTTTCAAATGTCATTTAAATTACCCTTAACGCAACGCATTATTAAATTGGAATTTTAAAAGCTATATCTGTTGTAAATTTATCGGTACGGGTGGACAAGAAATTGAATAATCGATTAAACGCTTAATATTTTAGCAAATAACTGAATAATCGATTAATCGAAATAATCGATTATCGATATTTTGTGAAATATTAATCGATAAGTCGATTAATCGGTAATTTCTTAAAAGTGAATCGAATAATCGATTATTGTCACCCACCCCTATAATCCCATAATATTGTAGTTAGTGAAACTGAAGCTGAAATTTCGGTAGAACCATTATTGCTGATGCAAGACTGATGTTATTATAAAAAGAGGTAATAAATACTTTGGCTGAATCAGCAGATAAAAATTTATAATTTAGTTTTAATTCGTAAATATGGCTTTGATATTACCTTGGGATAGTATAGAATCAAGTGTTTTTGAACAACAGCTGCACTGATGCTTCTATATTTTTTACTAGTTTCGTCCCTATTAGATTAATTTATAAAAATAGCGATAACTCTGAAATACATGTTTGGCAAAATTGCAGGCCCTCATCAACGCGTTTCTGCAGTCCACTTAACATTCATTTTGCTCGTGAGACTCCTGCAAAAACAAAATTTGGATCATCGAATTAAAAATTTAAAGCACTTTTTTTACCACGAAAGAGCCCTTAATTTTCAAAATCATTTTTTAGAACGATTTAAGAACATACAAATGATCTTTATACATGATTTTTATCGTCTGTGATAATTGATACTGCGTATATATAAATATAGATGATGAGCAAAAAATTCAACAATTATTTATCTAAAACACGATATATTAAACGTGTAATACTTAATAACTTTTATATCTTATTTCTGGTAAACCTTATTATGGCCAGCTTTCCTAGAAATGCGACCAGTGTGCGCCGGGTCCAAAGGTCACATGCCAGTATCATGCTAGTTTTCGCGCGGGGAAGGAGACATACCGTTGACGTGCCGCCGCGGAGAGTGAATCTTCTTATCGTAGTTGTTATTCGCTGCCGATACCTACGAAATAAGAGAGGTTGGAGCAATTCTACCCAAACTCCGAGTGATCGGTATGACCCAAAATATTTCCCCTGAAGATCTTCGGAATCAACTTATCTCAGGCAACCAAACCATATTCTCAGAGGACTTAGAGTGTAGAGTTATGAAACTGTTTCCTACCAGGAAAAATTCTTTTGTATTTCAGGCAATTGTAAAGGTAGATAAGACGGTATATCATAAGGCAGTTAAATCAGGTAATTTGTTTGTGGCGAATGACAGTTCTATTGTGAACGATGCAGTTGATGTATATCGCTGTTTTAAGTGCAACGAATTTGTTCCCTCCTCTCAAAGATGCATAAATCCTCTGTCCTGTCCTGTATGTGGTGAAGATCATGATATCTCAAATTGCAAGTCCAAGACGAAAAAATGTTCAAATTGTCTTAAATTAAATAAAAATGTATGGTGTATCCCTCAATCGGGATATCTCAAGATAGATTGCTTTCAAGGCACGGGTTTCCTAGTCTCATTGTGCATGAGCAGAAAGTGTTTCTTGGTTGTCACATTGCATAAGATCATTAACAACAGTATACAGTCCCCAGTTTTGTTGCCTCACTTAAATTTCAATGTTCCGCACATGGCCTCCAGATGTACCTACTCATTCTACCTCAGTACTGCTCGTACTAATATTATGAAAAAGTCGCCTTTATATAGTATGTGCAAAGAATAGAATAATATTAGTTATTATGTAGACATTTTCCGCTGCAATGTGAAAGATATAAAAGGGCATTTTTTGATACTGTAGTATTATAATGTCAGTAGAATGTATAGTCGTTAATTGGGTATACACCTGTAGAACAGTGTACTTCAATAAATAAATAAATAAAATAAATAAATAAATTATATTTTTGAGAGGTGTGTACACCTAAAGTTTAATTAGCATCTTAAAATGATGGGCAAAAAATAATTGCAAATAATTTTTATAGTAATATCATAAGCTTGTTCAGCGACATATGGTTTTTTTTCAGACAACTCTATAATTCCTAATCTAACTATATTCCTTTGCAGCAAAAGTTGTTTATACCGAAAATCAGCTTGGCTTAATTATGATTGGCTGTGAGAATTCCTTACACAAGTTTGATCATTGCACGTTGTTGGAAAATATCGGAAATTTGGGTTTTTCAGCAATTCAATGGCATTCAAAAAATCTTATCGTACAAGTAAATTTCAACGGGTTTATATTATGTTATTTGTTTGCAAGCAGAAGTTACAAGGCAGTAGAGCTTATATCTTAAAGTTGTATTATAGCTGACCACCATCATCGAAATTTGCAGGATATTTTTTGTCATTCTCGGTTTTAAGCTTTTATTTGCAAATTGTAAATTATCCTAATGTATTTTGAAAGCTAAATTTACTATTGCATATTAAACCAGAGCACCTGATTTTGTTTTTTATGATTTATTCTGGAAAAACATCAAATTTACATTTCAAACGAGGATCGACTTATTGTTATTCGGAACTAAAGGAACAAGTAAAATTTAACATTAATAAAGAAAAGATAATTTACAATAGTAACTCTCTCAGTTCCTGAGCAATTCTTCGAATTGGTGTATGCCTTCGGATACGTCGTCCCATCTCATCTCAGATATGTCATATGGGACTCATATCTGGACTGAGTGCTAGTCAATCAAACCGCCTAATTCCTACCTTATCCGAATATTTACTGACAACTCCGGCTACGTGGGGTCTAGCTTTATCTTGCATGAAAATGCCATGCTCGCCCCCAGTGATCATGAGATACATAACATTGTCGTTAATGACCTCTGTAATGTACCTTTGAGCTGTTAGGGAGCCTTATGTATGAATACTAACTCTGTGCGTGCTTGTGAAGTGATTCCCGCCCAAACCGTAACTGACCCACCGACAAATGGAAGTATCTCGTTAACAAAACGTGGACATATCGCTCTCTAACCATTTTCCATACCCGTCGACGTAACGTCTACCTGACACAGTGAGATAAAAACGCGGCTCATTTGAAAACAGTAGTTTTCTCCAGTCATCATTATTCCATACCAAATGATTTCGGGCAAAAGTCAGTCTCGTAATTCGATGCCGGCGGTGCAATGGTAGCCCTGTAGGCATATTTCTAGAAGATAATCCATAAGCACTAAGCGAGGCACTAAGCCTTCTTTTAACGGTCCATTCGCTAACATTAATACCTCTAACTCCTTGAAGCTGATTTCGCGGCATCAGCGCAGTAGCTGTTCTATTCCGCTAATTTGCGATCACCAAAAACCGGTCGTCTCTTTGGTTGGCAACAACTAGTTATCAAGTCGGTTGTTTGGTAGCAATGGTGTGCATTTTGTACAGCACATAGATTCTCCCGAACATTTTCTGCAGTTTCACGTTGTCGTTGACCATCTTGTACCAACGCTACAATTCTTGCCACAACAATATGATCTAAAGGCATTATGACCTGTTAAATAACCACCACAAATAGAAACCATCATTAGAAATTGGCCACGAAATGGGAATATGTAATTAGACCGTAACCACGTTATATAATAAATGTCGGCAAAATTATTCCCTGACTAGGTGGCAATACATCACACAGAGCAAATATGGCACTGTCTACTGGACCAATGGTTCCCTGATTAGTTTAACGTCTAACTATTTACATTTTTTTAAGTGAGCTAATTTTTTGCTCGTCAGTGTATATATTATGAGGACCATAATAAATCTAAAACGATTCCACTTTACATCAAGAAAGTTAATTATATTAAGTTATTGATAACGAAGTTCAAAGATCACGCCATTAGAACTGTCTGACTTATATTTCTAATATTAGGGGTATCTGAAGGTGATAGCTAAATAAATTTCTTTATCTATACAAAATATTAATCAGTGGTAAATATGGAGCTTCGTTATCTTCTCGGACCTTTTTAGCATTCAGTAAGTTATTTTAAAAATAGTAATATATAATTATTAGTAGAATAGTTTTAATTAATTACATCCCTCGTTTGTCTAGGTTACGATATATATTTTGAGTCTTTGTATGCTTTTTCTACATGATTGCACTAGGCCTATTCATTCTGTTTTCTCTACAATAGTTAGATGTACTTCATTCGGTCACTGGTGATATACGTTCAAACGGTAGTTCAACATTATACTGTTTCATCTTTCCCTTCCATCTTGTTTTGGGTCATTGACTTGCGGCACAGGTTGAACACTGTCGGCACCACGATTTCACATACTGGCAGTAGTTGATCCAGCAAATTCAGTCGCGGATCTTGTCAATCGTTTTGTTTACTCCGAAATGAGCACCAGACTTTCCATTATGGACTGCTTAACCTCTCAGGCTTTGCAATACCCTCTTTCTTGGTACCAGAACTGTGTCTTCACTACTTTTCCATCGGAGCTTACACAGGCTTGTATAAGAAGTCTATTTTCAACTACCACGGAGCCCACAGAGTTTTAAAAGTAAATCCATTAGTTGACATATCTCTCCAGCTTGTACTTGGTTGATGTTCTTCTTTAGCTTTTAGCAGTATTGCTCTTTCACTATCCTCAAGCTGATTTTTTTATGCTGCTCTCTAGTCCACTGCTGATCAACCTCAATCTTGATTTGCCTAATGGGAGCAAAACCTCCTCGTTGATCTGTTCTTTGGCAATGTTTACATTATCCCCGCATGACATCTGGATAAAGCATCTGCATTATTATACAATCTTCCTGGCATGTGCTTTGCTGTAACTTTTCCTGACTTGACTTTGACCGGCTAGCGTATTTGGATGGATATCTAGACCGTAGTTGAACTTGACAGTTTCTTTTGAAATGCCCAATCCTGACACATCTGTAGCATGGGTTTGAAATATTTCGGTTACGTGGTCTATCTTCTAGTGGCTCTCGGAATCGCTGTATTTGACAGTCCCTATTGAAATGCCCAGTCATGCCACATCTATAGCGCTGATTTCAAATATTTCGGTCACGTAGCATAACTTCTAGTGGCTCCCGGAATCTCCCCATAGCGTAAAGAAGATCGGTTAATTTCTTCAAAATTAAGCATATACCAATTAATTCACTGATGTTACAGGCCGTCTTGATTTATAGGGCTCTACTGTTATTAAATTTGGTTAGACGTAGCATCTTCTGAGTTTTTGGATCTCTGATACCATTCACGAAATATTAGGCAGTAAGTTTCTCTTGAAATTGTTCTGTTGCTCCCAGGTAGGCGTCTAACGTATGCCTCAAACTCTTGCAGGTTTTAACCAGGTTTCTGATGTCGGGATTTTACATGTACCTAGTACAGTAGTTGTTGGGGAGACACCCCAACACGTGTAGCAACTATCGTTTTTCACCGTATAGTTTGGTGATAACACCCTGTATGTATGTAGAATGAATGAGCCGTAATTAAACATAAAATAGATTTATTTTACCCCGGGTACAACCCAATTTGTACATTTAAATCAGCAAATGTCACGTTCTTCAAAACCCCTTAGCCCAACCCTAGACGGGCGATCCCTTAATTCGAACCTGTACAGCAGTGCTGTCAATATAACCGATTACAATAGAGCCAACTTTCACTAGTAATGGAAAACGTTTGTAATCGTTTTCAAGTTAATGTATTTTTGTCTCCGTCAGTCTTTTGAACAATCAGTCTGCCAAATAAAGAAAGAAAACAGCTTCTACCCTTGTAATCTCAAATGAATTCGATATGTGTTACCGCACACTTTATTATGTAGTTTTGCCGCTAGGCGACTAGCTGAAGGAAATAAATTAATCAAGTCAGTGCTCTGCAAACACTCCACGTTGCTGGGTCGGTCGTGCTACCGAGCTCTAGCAAGTGCCTCTTCGCGCCAAAAGGTCAAATTCCTTTTTTGGGCAATTTCTCTTGTATGCAGAAATATTAGAGAATATTTCGTGCACCTCAGTTATCTTTGTCCAAGGTTGGACAAATACCTCCTTTTGAGCTTTTTTAAAGCAAATCTTCGAAGTTGGAAACGATAGCATCCCCGTTCCCGTTGGAAATTGGAAGATAAAATGGCGGAAGGCAGACTGACATTCCTGGTCAAATTCCTGTACAGCAAGGCAGGTAAAGCAGTCAAAGTGGAAAGGTATGCTGTGTGAAAGTTGCTAAGTTGGAGAACTAAGTATAAAAATAAGAAAGATAAAAACTAATTTTTAAATCAAACAATCAAGACTCTTCAGTAGACATTTCTAATTTTAAGAAAGCTTTTGTAATTTTAGTTTTATACTTGAACGAATGATGAGTGATTGAAAGTTTTAGTCTAAGAATTGTACATATATATTTTCTATTTAACATAAAAAACACTGTTGATTTATCTCCATTATATTTAAATGCAATTTACACCTGCATTATTAAATTATATCAATACCGAATACATGTTTCAATTTCTCTCACCACCCTATGTTATACTGTTCATTAAAAGTGGTTAATTAAAATACCACACCCTTCTTTATGGTTTTAAGCAATAATAAAAGAATTTGTGTATCCCGACCATAAAATTGGTCCTTCGAGCCGGATAATTAAAATTGAGCTCATTCGAGCTAAATTCTCTAGGTCCTTCGAAAAATATTGAATTGAAACGTGTAAAAAGGGATATAAAATATTTGATTTGATATAGAATATTTGTTTTGTTGTCATATTGATGTAGTTAGTTATTGTTTACTGTAAATTGAATTAGGTATTTACTGTAACTCTTTGTCGCAACATTTTGTTATAAATCGATGGACTTTCTGCAACCATCAGGACTCTAGACACTACCAGGGCTGCTCAAAAAGTGAAAGACTTTCGTGGTAAGTGATACGAAACTCTGTAATTGACTGTTAATAAAAACTTGTGTACTGTGTTTATTTCCTAATTGATATATTGTTATATATGCACTGTTTATATCTGTACTTTATGTTGTGTTGATATTTTTTGCATTTCTATTGATATTTGTATATTTTCTTTGTACTGTGTGTTTTTAATATTTCACAATGACGTATGAACAATTGAAAACACAGCGAACTAGTGTCAAGGGTAAAATCACACGGATAAGTAATTGGATGCAAGCCAATGCAGACAAAGAGAATGAAGTTGAGCATTTTATTTTAAAACGCGATAGATTAGAGCTTGCCTTCAACAAGTATGAGCAAATTCAAGACTTGATTGAATGTATCCCCAATGAGGAAACGCTTGACATTGAGATTCGTGAGGAAGTGGAACAGACTTGTGATCATTTATTGGTTCAGATGCAAAAGCGTATTAAGAAGTTAACTATACCCACTCAAGTTGTTCCAAATCCTCAATGCGTAGTTCAGCAAAGCTCCCCTCCTCCTTCTGTAAGATTACCAGAGATAAAGATCAACCCTTTTAATGGTAAAATTTCTGAATGGAACTCTTTCATTCAATTGTTTGATACATTATTTACAGACAATACCTCACTAAATGACATACAAAAATTTATGTACTTAAAGTAATTTTTGAGAGACGAGCCTCTAAAGATCATTGAAAGCTTACATATGCAACAAATGATAACTTTGAAGTTACAATTAACTTATTGAAAGAAAGGTACGAACACAAATTGTCGGTAATTAATGCTTATTTCATCTCGCTATTAGAAATAGACTCTGTTGTCAAATGTACTGGTCCTAATTTAAGAAAATTTGTAAC
>MU184449.1:113701-145245 GCA_016904865.1 Pissodes strobi | reverse complement strand
CCGCATGCCCGGTACCGAATTTTGTTAATGCAGCTTCAGCGATTTTGAAGATATTTAGTAGAACGCTTTTGGTAGTACCATAGTTTAATGCCCCCCGTCCCTTAATAATTATACCAAGTTTCGTCAACGCAACTCAAAGCGGACACTTGTCTTAATCTTGACAAAGCAGTAAACATAGGATGTTTTTTAATATATAAGGTGCTTTTAAAAATACTTGGACGGGGGGGCATTGTACTTTGGTACCACCAAAGGCTTTCTACTAAATAATTATACCAAGTTTCGTCAACCCAACTCAAAGCGGACAGTGTCCACACTTGTCTTAATACCGGCAAAACGGTAAAAATAGAATATTTTTTATATAAAATGTGTTTTTAAAAATACTTGAAGCGGGCATTGAGCTTTGGTACCCCCAAAGGCTTTTCATATTACCTAAGAATAATTGTACGTAGTTTTATAAACGCAATGTGGACAGTGTCCACACCTCTTTTGAGATATATTATATTATTCAGAAAATCTTGCATTTTTTTATTTGAGATATAAGAAAATTACTTGGACTGGTACCATCGAAGACGTTTGACGTATATAATCAATATTTTTACCATTTCCCCTCAACAGAATACATATTTTTAAAATTGAATCATTATTATCAGTGTCCGGCCTGCCATTGAGAGTAGGCCCGCGACACTTTTATGGCTGAGATTCTATGGATAACATCACTCTAACTTAAAAGATGATGTATGGATATCACAGTTAACTATTAAAGACCAGAAGACTTAAGAAGACTATTGCCCATAAATGTTCAGACAAAAATTGCAATAGTTGCAATTTTTCGTAGCCTCTTATATAAAAATCTCAATAAAATAACATAGTGACATAGTGATAATAATAAGGTACCGTTAAGTAAACAAACACTGTTTGGTTTCTTCAGGGCGTTCCGATATTATAGGTAGGCACCTGTCGCTCCAGATTAACCGACGAGCAACCAAATTTTTAATTTCCGCGCGCTTTAAAAGATCGTAGCTCCTAAACTATAAAAGTGACAACAATGCTTATGCTACGGAAAACTATTTTGGTCATTTGTCTACATTTTATTCGCTGCATGTTATATGAAATTCCCAAAAACAAAAAAGTTTTTCGATTAGTGTAAATTTGCCTGCATAATTTCTAAAGTCCCAAGGTCATCAATATTTTAAGCATATTTAAAATAAAAAATACGGTCCATTTTATATTTGGAAAGAAGCGCCTAAGTGTGTGTTTTAAAGCAAAAAAAAAATCATGTCGATAGCTCTATTGAGTGTTTAGATATTAGAGTGGAAGTATAAAAAACAAGATTTTTAAAAAGGGAAGTTTTCACAGTTTTTTTCTAAATAAAAGGAATCGGGACCGCAAAAAAAGGTCGTATTTTGAGGTTTAATGTGTAGAATGATCTTATTAACAATACCCAATAGGTTTGATCTTGTTCTAAGCTGATAAAAAAATCGACACAATTTTACCCATTATTTATTCCACCACGAAAACGAATATAATTATTACCGTCAATATCAATCGATGACGGAGGCGGGGTGAGTGCGGCGCGGCGGGAGTGACACGGGTAAAGAAGCGTCAAACCGCCTTCTTGGAGCACGAGCGACAAGAAATGCTCCTGTTGCCACGTTTTGTACCACGTTGCCGCTTGTAGTGTAAAGTCGGGAATAAATAATAGTTATTAATCATGATACAATATTTTTGTATCATGGTTATTAATGATACTAGTTCGATATGAACACTATATTGAAACGCGTGTAATGTTAAACCACGTTTCATTCAGCAAAGTTCATATCGAACGTATATCAATTAAAATTTAATCTATGACGGCGACGCCGCGACGTTCCAAATAAATTTTATTTGCATAGATTCGATTTATCCTACAATTCCATAAACGTTTTCATAAATTAAAATTCAAAATTATAACTATCACTTACCTAAACGTACCGAATTTTGGCGACTAACCAAAAATATTAAATTTGATCATAACATATTGGAGGGTTCAAATGACTGTAAAAATTAAAACTAACTGAAATTAACCGACAGCTGACGGAACCACTAACCAAAAGTAACTAAAAGCACCCAAAAAGGGCTAAAACGTATCGGAACAGATTAAAAATATAACTAACTAAACTTAATAAAATTAATCAAAACCATTTAAATTGGTTATAACGTATCCGGTTCAAATGACTAAAATAAATTGGAACTAACTGAAAGTATGTGTGTGAGTGAATAACTAACCAAAAGTAACTAAAAGCGCCAAAATGGGCTATAACGTACCGGAACAGATGAAAAATATTAAACCCATTTTTGGCGACTAACCAACATTAACCAAAAAGAGTAAAATTGGTTACAACCTATCGGAATCGGTTGCAATGACTAAAATAAATTTAAACTAATTGAAGAAATGATGAAAAGTCTTAGAGAAATATGTTTCTAATATATCTAATGGCTATTTTGTCATACTCCGAGTTACCTAGAAGTAAGTGGCCTAACCAGCTCTGGTAATTATCCGGCACCAGATATAAGTACTTATATTTGTTTTCACATATTTTGAGGTAAAACTTCTTTACGCACGGTAGGATAAATTGGTTTCATGCGTGATGCTATGTAACGAAAACATGCAACGCTACGTAGTCGAATTAGTAGTGGGGATCGCATGAACCGTGGGCGTGCTTCAAGGCATTTTTTTTTATTAAGATCATTGCTTTCGAGTCCTCACCAGCACTTATGGTCGGCTCGCCAAAAATGTTCAGACCTCTCAATGGTCCGAGTCGCCCTTGAATTCAGTTGAGCTATGACTGTGACCTCTTTATGACTCGACAAGAAAAACCGCGGTATCTTAAAAAATATGGAGTGTATCGCCAAATTTGTTATAGCTATTAAATCGTCTAATATTTTCATACAAAAATTTGGAATAAAAAAAAATAGTTAAATTGGTGGTGGCAGGGGGCGCCACTTTACGGAGAAAATAATGAGGTCACTGCTTATTATGTGTGAGCTATCACGTATACGTCGACTCTGACCTCTTTTACACAAAAAAAAATCATCAAAGTATTCTTTAATCGATCGTCGCAAAAAAGAATTGCCATACGTAACATGTCAAACTGATGGCACTTTATACTTCTTTAGCAGAAATATAGCAAAATATATAATATTTGAAGAGAATTAAAGGAAAAATATTGTGGCATCGAGTGTAAGAGGTCACAATTTTGGAAGCTGTCACAGTACACCCACAGGCACACACAAGAGGTCATAATAATAGCGATACCAACACACACACACACACACATACACACATATATACATATACATATATATTACAAAACTGTAATTCAAATATTAAATATTTGTTGGACATCTCTTTTAACTAAATTAATATTTGTTCCAAATATATCAATTGCCTGGCTTACATTGTTTGTAACATCACACATCCTGACAATCGGTGATCTAAACTGCCTGTTAGTTCTTGGACATATAAAAGTAAATGGTTGTGAATTTCGAGTTCTTACATCTGGTACCTTAAAATTTATTTTACTAAGTATGTTAGGATCACCAATCTGGTAGTGCACTATTTTATACATAAACATAACATTGTGTAACTTTCTTCTAGCTTCCAGTGTGGCAATATCATGCCTTAGACAAAGCACATCATATGATATGTCGTTTGGATAGATTCCATACATTTTAAAATGCAATAGGCGCACAAACTTTGCCTGACACCTTTCTATGGCTTTTATGGCTACCCTGTAACAAGGGTCCCAAACGACATCGCAGTATTCAAGTTTAGATCTGATAAAAGTATTATATAAAGTTTTTAACGCATTTGCATTCATATCTTTGGTACTACGATATATGAAACCCAGCAACCGCAGGGCTTCATTACAAGTCGTCTCAACATGAAGATTAAAGTTCAACACTGGATCAAACCATACTCCCAAATCTCGCATCTCCATGACCATAGTCAATTCAACACCTTTTAATTTATATTTGAACTGAATTTGATTTTGTGTATTGCGGGAAGTAAAGCACATGACAAAACATTTTTTCACATTTAAAGCCAGCAAGCTCTCAACTGACCATTTGAATATTTGGTTCACATCATTTTGTAGTGCAGTGCAGTCATCCATTGTAATTATATTTTTAAATATTTTAATATCATCTGCATAAATCAGTACTTCAGAATTTTTTATGTTCTTTATGACATCATTAATAAAGACCACAAACAGCAATGGGCCCAGGTTCGAACCTTGTGGTATACCTGATTTTGCCACGTATGGTTCCGATCTATAATTATTATGCACAACTATTTGCTGACGGTGAGACAAATATGACTGTATTACATAAATTAAGTGCATATCAATGTTGAATTCAAGAAGTTTATAGATTAATAAATTATGATCAACCCTATCAAACGCTTTCTCAAAGTCAGTATACACAACATGTACTTCATCGAGTCTTTCTAGCGAATTAGAAATGTATTGTGTTAAGTTTATTAGGTTTGTGCTTGTGGAGTGTTTTGGCACAAAGCCATGTTGTAGAGGTGTAATTTGTCCACTTACATCTGAAAAAATAAAGTTATATAGAACTGACTCGAAGAGTTTAGAGAAGTTGATTGCCCTATAATTTGCGATATCATTCCTGTCATCTTTTTTGTGGATAGGTATTATCTTGCACTGTTTCCAAATAAGAGGAAAAGTACCTGTATTTATGCATAAGTTAAAGATATAAGTTAGTATAGGTGCAAATACATATTTACAGTCTTTTACTAGGTAAGCTGGTATGTTATCTAGCCCCATTGTTTTCTTGTTTTTTAATTTGTTTATAATAAACATTACCTGCTTTTCTGAGATATTTATATTGGCATTGTTGTAACGCCAATTAGAACCCAGTGGGTCCATTGCAGTTTGATTATCCAAGTAAACACTCTTAAAGTATTGTGCGAATGTTTCTGCTACTTCTGGTTCAGGCACCTGTGCTCCCCTATAATTCATATTTCCTGGAATTCTGGAGTTTTTTCTCTTGTTATTAATATATCTGAAAAATTGTGACGGGTCTTGTGTTATGTTGTTTTCCAAATTTTTAATATAGACATTTTTGGCATTTTTTATTTTAGTTTTTAAGCTATCTCTAATTGATAGATAATCTGACTGACATTGAATAATACCTGTTTTTCTAAAGAGTTTGCGATTCCTAGTTTTGGCTTTTATTTGTATGATTATTTCCTTTGTGAACCAAGGGGGATACTTATTAACCCTAATGCATGTCTTTGGTACACACATATCAAAGACTGCGTATATCTTTTGATAAAATTGGTCTAATGCCTGGTTAGGATCCCTGCAGGTCCAAAGTATTCTCCAATCTGTTCTTGATAATAGACCGTACATAAGTGGGAAATTTGCTTTTTTAAAGTTGTATTGTTGTGAGCCTCCTAACCTTGATGTGCACTTGTCCAAGGCCATGCTAAAGCAACACTCCAAGGGTGGATGATGTTCATCAACTGTCGTCAAAGGTTCATTAGATAGTGAGATTTTACAATTAATGTTAGTAAGTATGACATCCAATGTATTCCCATTGCTATTTTTTACTTGATTCATTTGATACAAACCTGTTATGTGCTGAAACTGTAAGAAAAGATTTGTTAGATTATTATTAATGTGACCATAATCGGGCATGTTTAGATCACCCAAAATCACACATTGTTTATTAAAGTTATAATTAAGTACATCCTGTTCAAAAAATTGAAATAATTGTTCAAATACAGAAAATGTTTCACCTGGTGGAAGGTAAAACAAGCAAACGAGCATGGTTTTGCCATTAAGAGTGATTTCGCAACACAGTACCTCTAGGTTTCTAATATCGTGTTCCAATTGTCTTTCCGTGATTTTGATACAGGGAGACTCCTCTATCAATAAGAGCAACCCCCCTCCTCTGCGTTTACCCGTGCGCCCTATATCCCGATCCTGTCTGATGGCATAATAGCTATCACTCACAATTTCGCCCGTAAGTATACTGTCCTGTAACCATGTTTCTGTCAGCGCGATTATTTTATATCCACTGCTGTCAATTTTCTCAGAAATCTCTCCTATTTTATTTTTCACACTTCGTACATTTTGATAGTAAAGTTCAATTATTTTTTTATTATTATGGTCACTTACTGCAACTGCTTTTGGTAGTACATCTGGTAGAAGGCTTTCAGTAGAATGTATTAGACTGCCCGTGGTTCCAGTCGATCTAAAAAATTTCGTCCAAGACTGAAATCAAATCTTTCAAATGCAACCCCTCTGGGCCAGAACGATGCATTATAAATAAGGTCTTTATATTCCGGTATAACACCTACCATAAACCGTGGTTTTCTCGACTTCTGAATTTTAGGAGTGCATTTTTTTACTTTTATTAAAGTTTCATCACTTTTAGTTTGCTTAGCTATGTAGTTTTTCATCATTTCCTCTGTAACACCTTCTCTTAATCTCGATACAAATAGCCATATTTTAGTATTTTGCGGTGCTGTTAGCATACAATCAAACTCAATTTCTTTCGTTCCCATATTTGTGGTTTGCTTTTTCTTGAAAAACTTTTTCGATACATCAGCAAACCCACCATTTTGACTGAGGGATTGGATATTGTTTACAGTTCTGTGTCTCTGGCGCTGCCAGGCACGGGATCCTCGTTGAAATTGAAAATCACGTTCACCATCTTTTTCATTTTCGGAGTCGGTCGTCTCGATGGCTACGCTGCTAATCACCGACCTACGTCTATCATCGGATTGGTTTTGGCTGTGTTCCGTCCGTTGCTGCTGCCCGGCTTGACCTTTACCTATTGATGCAGCAGTTTTTTGTTGTTGATGCCTGCCAATGTTTACATTTTTTTTAAATACTGATTGATTTTGATCAGAATTATTGCGGCTATTTTCAGCTGTTTCTGCCCTTTCTTTCCACATATTACGGTTCTCCTCCAACAAGACAATCCTGGCATCTAATTCTCTGATTATTTTAAGTAGGTAACTAATTTGTGTTTCCGCAGAAACTGCGTTTTCGAGTTCATCTTCCTCCGAGATGTGTTTGCATATTGCAACTTTAGCGTTTGCTGCCTGCACTAGGCACGCGGGGTGGAAACTACCACTGCACTTTACACACTTACTCACTTTCACTACAATTTTATTGCAGTGTTTGCAAAAACTAACTTCATTAAGTGGTTTATTACTAATTTTATCTCGTGTCGCTTCCCGATCACGACCAGTCGGCGCCATGTTGGTTTACATCCGAAGGAAATGCTGGTGTTGTTAAAATTGAGGATAATTTGGATATCACCTGCCTCCTCAAATTTCCATCCGCATTCTGTCACCTCTGGTAAAAGAGTTGGTTCTAAAGAACTGAAGCACACCTTAGTTTGATAATGTGCCCTCATACTGCGAAATTTAAAACTATTTTTTGTAGGGGCTAGTTTTTTCAATTAGCGATGAATAGGCCAATAGTGTCCTGAAAATGTTAATAGACGAAATGTTTGGATTTGTTGAAAATAATTTTATGATAAATTTCTCTGTTATTGAACATGCCATCTGAAAATTCCTGGACCCAATACCGTCTAAATAATCGGAATAATTTAGATACATTTTCCAACATTTTATTTTTCCTAATCCTGAAAACTGGCTGGTTGTATGACAACCCGTTAGAGCATGAAATGCAGGTAATTTTTTTGCAAGTTTTTCTTCTAGGTTGATGTCATGAACGGCCACATATCGCACCGAATTTCCTCTTCCTCATTTTACCCCAAATTCTCTAGAAATATGTATATTTTTAATATGTACCAGAAGTACAAGTACATCATTTCATTTCATTTCATTTCATTTATTTATTAGTGCCAATATACAAAAGAGTATTTACACACGTCAGTAAAAAGAGAAATTACTAAAACTTACAACTAAAACAGTTGACAAACATTTAAAAGAGTTAAAATTTGGGAACAAGTAAAATATATAACTAGCATAACATAACTGGACTGGACTAAGTACAAAAAATAGACAATAAAGTTTAAAAGTATGACACGTCAAAATTAAAATTTAAATATTCGTCAATGCTATAGAAAGCTCTGCTGATAAGAAACTTTTTTACTGTCCTCTTGAATGCTGCAAGGGGGAGCTCCCTGACAACTTGAGGAAGCTTATTATAAAAAATCAGAGACAAACAGCCGGGACCATCCCTACACCTCTCAAGACGTCTGTAAGTGGACACCAAGTCACGTCTCCTGCGAGTGTCATGATTATGCAAGTCGGAATGTCTAACTAGTTGGTTAAGCCTAGTTTGCACAAATAGCAGGCACTCTAAAATGAAAATAGACGGTAACGTTAATATCCGAAGAGAGATAAATGCAGGATGGCAATCCTCTCTGTACTGTAAACCCCCCACAACCCTTACTGCCCTTCTCTGTACTCGAAAAACATCCATGGCTCCAGGTGCATGTCCCCAAATTAATATGGCATACGCAATGTGAGAATGGCAAAGAGAGAAATAAGCCTGCAATAGAATTGATCTAGAAACATTATCAGAGAGCCTACGCAAAAGAAAGATGTTAGAGCTTAACTTAGCTGAAATGCAGTCAGTATGAAACCCCCATCGCAGTCTTGCATCCAGGTGCACCCCAAGGAACTCCACACACACACCTTCACACTCAGTAGGAAGCTGTCTCATAGAAAATATAATTTTCTGGGTTTTTTGGACATTCAAAAAGAGCCGGTTTGCTGTGAACCAATCCACTGCAGTATTAAGTGCCTCACTTGAGGCTGCATCTGCCACATCAACCTCTAGACCAGTGCTGGATATGGTGGTATCATCCGCAAAGAGTGTATATTTGTTAATGCGGTCAATGTCAGGCAAATCATTGATGTAAATTAGAAATAATAGAGGGCCCAGTATTGAGCCCTGTGGCACCCCCACCTTTACCTCTCTCTCTGACGACCTCACACCACCAACATTCACAACCTGGAATCGGCCGGATAGATAACTAGATATAAGATGTACACTGATTTCATCAAATTTGTATTTACACAGTTTTTGTAAGAGCAGGTCATGGGGAACACAATCGAAGGCTTTGCTTAAATCACAAAATGCAGCCGACAAGTATCCCCTACCCTCAAACACCTCCTGAATTTGCGACACAAGATTCAAAACGGCCAAAGTTGTACTACCTCCCCTCCTAAAGCCAAACTGTTGGGGCTTTAGTAGATTGTGAGCCTCTAAGAAACTAACTATACGAAAGGCCATAAACTTCTCGAAAACCTTTGACAAAACAGGAAGTAATGAAATAGGTCTAAAGTTACTAGGATCAGTTGTAGCACCCTTTTTATGAATTGGTACCACCATGGCTTTCTTAAGGACTGACGGGAAAACACCTGCTCTGATGCAGGAATTGATGAGTTTTGTTAGGGGTATAAGAATAATGTTTTTGATGCTCTTTATGAGCTCAGTGGTCAGGCCAAAGAGATCCCTGCTTTTTTTATTCTTTAGATTGGTAATAATGTCTCGTATGTCATTGAAACTAGCCTCGCCAAAAGTGAACTCTTCCACCTGCCGTATGTTCAGCAAATCAACTGGATCAAGATTAGAACCATTCAATTGACTTTGCAAATCAGGAGCTATGTTGACAAAGAAGTTATTAAAATCATCAGGTGAAACATCATATTTTGGACTATCATTTATAACTCCACGATACTCATTAATGATATTCCACATACATTTAATTGGGTTTGTAGAGTTGCTAATGAGGTTGTCATTGGAAGCAATTTTGGCCTCTTTAAGAACAGAATGATATCTTTTTTTATATTCATTTATTTGGATTTTTAGAGCATCAGAAGGAGTTTGGTTATATAAATCCTTCAAAAAATGAAGAACTTCCCTCATTGATTTTACCTCATCAGTAAACCAATTAATAGTGCGATTCTGATCGTTCCTTTTGTGATAGGTTCTCTCTGGAAAAGAAGCAAGAAATGCCTCCGTCAAGGAGTCTTGAAGGAGAGTAAATTTTTCATCCACAGTCAAGGAGTTACACTTAAGAAATTCCCAATCCAATTGTTCGACAAATAAATAAAAGGCCATTTTACCTTCCATTGAAATTGGCCTACAGACTGTCTTAGAATATGCAGGCTTACCTTTTTTATGAGGAAGTTGGAATTTGACAAGTTGACCAAGATGATCAGACAGCGCAGAGTCAACCACCGAGACCCAGTAGTTCCTTTCCTCCAGATCAGAGAAAACATTGTCAAGGCAACGACTCTGACGAGTTGGTACATTAATCATCTGAAATAGACCAAAAGAGTTAATAAGACTACAGAGAGCCTTACTATTTTCCGATTCACTGCCAAAATAAACATTAAAATCTCCTGCCATAAGGACATGACCGTCTCCCCGGACAAAGCTGAGAGCTCCCTCAACAGCATCCAAGAACACCTGAAATGAACCAGATGGTGATCGGTAAAGTGATATTATATAAAGTTTAAGTTTCTTTAAATATATACAACATATTTCAATTGACATTTCAACCGACATAGCATTGATTTCACATACGACTGTAAAATCATAACTTTTATCAAGCAAAATTGCAGCACCTCCTCCTCGATGATCTTTTCGGCAGATAGAGGTAGCCAATTTATGTTTGGCTAGCTGAAGCCCCTGCACTTCAGATTCACATAGCCAATGTTCACTGAGGCAAATAATGTCAGTATTCAAATCCTCAATGAAAGCTTCTAGTTCATTAATTTTCTGCCGGACTGATTGAATATTAATATGAAACAAGCGGATTATGTTGGCTTGTTTATTTGTCTCCTTGTGGAACCCTGGTTCCGCTGTAAATTCTGAAAATGGTTGATCAAGGTGCCTTCCGGCCACAGCTCAGATGCCATTACTTCATGATGCTTATCTTCCGGTACGCCCAGTCTGAAGGAACTTTTTACTTTTGCATTTGTAGTTGACATTTTGTTACAAATACAATTTTCACCCAAACTATGACTGTTGAGAAACTCAATGATATCAAGTTCTCTAGTACTTGGTTCAAAACCTGATACATATAACCAGACTCTTTTTATTTTGCAAACTTGGGCCATTTTCAATGTTGACTCATTAGTATTAGTACCTATTTTTGGCGTAGGACGGGGTGGAAAAGAATGAGAATTTTTACCTTTTTTCTTGTTCTTGACCAAGATCCAAGGCTCTCCCACTTCCTGGATAGTTTCCGGTTCAACAGATATCGGTCCTTTATTATTATTGGCCTCTTCCGTTGGTTTATTGACATTAGATTTGTCCTTCACCGGTACCACAGTTTTCCGCTCGGTAGACTTTTTAGAAGACTCTGGGGAAGATTTTGACGCCGATTCGGTGTCGAATTTTGTTGTTGTATTTTTGTTATTAGTAACCTTAACCTTTTTCGTGTTTTCTGGGTATCGAGGGTCAGCGCTATCGGACATTTGCCGTCTCTGATTACTTACGGACGGACTGGTTATTTGGCAACATTGGTTGGGGTTGGGCGAATCAGTGTCATTGGAGTCTACGATGCATGTCAAATAATACATACAATGTTTAGCAGAGAGTATAATGCAACAAAATCCTAGTATCAGCTTCTTCGTGACTATAGAGGATAGTAATTTGTTGTCAATTGGTTCGCAATTTGATTTCTTATCAAAAATATTGGTAAATCCCCCACTATAGTTGCGAACTTGAAATTCTTTTTATAAGAGTGCTCGTTCAGATAAAAGGTTCGTTAACTGTTTTTTTTTAACTAAAAACAGAGTGGATAAATAAACTCCACTGTTTTGGATGTAAAAAGGTAACTTATTATTAGATTAAATGGTACATAATAAAACTTAATTAAATAAATTTTTATTAGATTGTATGAAAGCAAAGCTTGTACACGTAGAAGAAATTAAATAGCGTGCATAGGATCATGCACAAAAAATACTGGAAGGCAATATTGAAGTCATTGTGTATATTCCTTAATAAGATAGACACTGAAGATAAATAGATTTTGTTATTATAAAGATTTTTTACATTTTCAGTTTATCTATTCTGAATAGCTAGTCTTTTTTTTTTAATAGCAGTTGCATTAAGTATATGATTTGTTTTCTACTTCTTTATTACCTAGCAACGTATAGGAAAAACAAATTTCAGTATAATCGAAAATGTCTTCATTGACTTTATTCAATTAATAATAGCTATTATTATTATTAGTATTCTAACCCGTAATGGTGTAAAAGCACTTATTGTATTGTATAATAGGCGCGAGAGAGAGGAAGCTATGAAGAAAAGTGAGATACTAGAGTGCTCGGGAAGCGAGAGATCGGCCGGTCGCTGCTTGAAGAAAATTACTTTTTTACATTTAATTCTATTTTTCCATTACCATTTGAGAAAAAAAAAATGTATTCATGAACCTGTGTATTCTAAATACTTAAGGCAAACTTTTTGCAAGAATAAAAAGTTTTGATTTGAGCCTTCATTTCGGAGAGAATGCGAGGTGAATACAAAAATGAGAATATTTCAATCAGATTTTGCCCAGGTTCGAAGCGAGATATTTCAATTTTTTGATTTATTTTTCCGTAAGGGCCAATGTAATCTGCATATTTCAAGCAAGGATAAAAAATATAATTCGTATAAAAATGTAGATGAATTATATATGAAAACATTCATAAATTAATATAGTACACGTTCATATAATAATCTCGATTTTTAGGTATACTGCCCTTTTGCTCGTTATGATTTTTTAGTACGTTCGGATTTTGAATTAATATAATAAAGCCTTCATTCTGTGAAGATTTCAGCTTGTAACCCCGAGGTGCCCACAGAAATCATTTTATAGAAGGCTTTTACTGCGTTGGGCACTCTACTATAGCAGTGATATCACCATATGCTCTTGTTTAATGATTTAAAATAAAAATTTCCAGATACTAAAGGTTCATATGAAACTTACCGAAAAAAAGTTAAAAGTCAAAAATATCATTTGCTAAATTGGGTCATGAAGAGTGCGATCTTTGCGAGTCATTTTATCTTAATCCTCACAGCGAAGATAGCATCAAGTATAAAAGAGACGCAAAACAAATTGAATTTGGCTAGACAATTATTGTGCTTGACAAAACAAAAACTGGACACTGTTTACTTTTTTGGAATTAACATTTTATTTTGAGCCAGGCCACACTTTTATGTCGGCAGACAGCAATCAGGTAGAGCTTTCCATGAAAAGAAAGCAAAAATTACATGATTTTGATGGATTTTGTAGAAGCCATTGTTCATCAGCTCCAAAATTAAACCAAAAGTAACAAATCGTCCATATCTATCAGACATCATCCAAGTTTACCTTGAAATATAAAAACTTTTTTTTTGGATCAAGAACATATACCCTGGATTAATTAATAGAAAAGGTCATGATTAAACTCATTCTTAATAAACTAGATACTCTACGAGCAACAAATGGATTTCCAGAGAAAAAAAGCAAACCCTTTTAAGAGTTATAAATGTGATAATTCCAGAAAATAGAAAACAATATTGGAACAACTTTCCTATTTTTAACTCTGAAGATGAAGCAGAATCATCATAAGGCCCTAATTATTATTATTTTTTTTTATATATAACTATTTTATTTAATATTATTATTATTATTTGTAATAATTTCTTTAAATAAAAATGTTTTGTGCAACAAAAATATATTTAAATAGTTTAGATTCCTATTAGTTATTTACCTATACTGCAATTTGGCTTAGTAAATGTGACCAAAAAGTTTAAACGCACAGCAATTAGACCATAACGGTAAAAATCATACACATACAGCCTAGTTGCTGGGTAGACGATAGCACTTTATGAAGCAGGCTACACAGTGAAGTGATTTCCTAGCAACAAGAGAAAATTCTCCATTATGTTCGAATGTCATACTCCTCTAAAATACAAGAAAAATATTATTATTATAATGTTTTAATAAAAATCGATTTATTTAAACTTAGTTACCTTAGATCCACACATGAAGTCAGAAAAAATATTTACAAAAAAGCTACAGCAAAAAACAGCACAAAAACTTTAAACGCAATTATCTCAGTTTCACCCATATTGCAGTTATGGCAAATTCGCTTTGGACGGGAGTAATAATCTACTTATGTGAAAGCAATGAGGAAAAAAGCATCAGGAAATTCAAAAATAAAGATGCCTGGTCTTATAGGTAGGTATTTTGGAGCATCATTCAATTCTGATGTAGGTAGGTACATAGTACCTACATTAAATTCAATTAAACTGCACCACTTTAAATAATGCAGACAAAATTTAACTAAAACCCATAACAAACTACTTGGCCATCTGAGACCATCAATAGTGTCTACATAGGATAAAAATGTCTTGTCACAATAATTTATAGATCACCTAAGTATATGCTTGACTAAATCATATGAATATCATCCAATTTTAATTATTAATAACATTTCTTTCATCCAAGCACTTACAGTTTCCAAAGTGTAACCACCTTAGCCAGGATAACTGACGACTGTACTTGCATTCCACTTTCACAATTTGCTACTGCTTCGGATTCTTTCGAATTACCACCAGGTGGTTTGGGCTGTTTTGGAGCCTTGTAAGTTAGACTAGCATTACTCTCATCAGAAACAGATGTCGTGTTGAATATTAAAGATAATTTTGAGCTAAAAGTACATCATAAATATAAAGATGAATCAACTTGAACATAACATAAGAAAATAAACATTAAAGGGAGCATTAAAAGTAAGTAATGGCTACCTTGACGAGAGCGTAAAATCGTCATCATCTGTTTCCAGCATTTTATAGTTAGGAAAATATGCTTTTACTTTTGTTACTTTTTGAACTGTAGACCGTCGATCTGAAAAGGAGTTTCTATTCCTACTACATAAAAATCAGAAACTTTTGTTGTTGTTTGCATAGATAAGAAGGGTTATAGGGGTTGTTTGTTGCTCTGTTGACATTTGAATCACAAAGAATCCAATTTGAATTTTGAAGTCCCTCCCTATTTCTCACTAAAAATGACATTTTTATTGACCTTCAAGAAGACAGGTCTTAAGACCCGTACCACATCAGAGGGCTTCAGAGTTGCGCGCGCATTACATTGTTGCAAAACACTATAAATTTAGGGCCTAACCAGAGATGTTTAGCCTAGCGAGTTACTGACAGCTGACAATAGTTTCGTAGCTCAATGGTTGGATGCTGTGTCGTTGATGTGGTGGCCCGGGTTCGAGTCCAGTTAGTTTCTGCTTACCGGCCCGGATGGTATTCCGAACTCAGTCCTGAAAAACTTGCCCCAGAAAACTATAGTCCAGTACGTGCACATAATTAATGCGGTTATCCGGCTGCAACATTTCCCTGCGTTCTGGAAAATAGCGTGTATAAAATATTTCCCGAAACCAGGGAAGGGAAAGACCTGACACAGCCTGCATCATACAGGCCTATATCACTACTGAACACCCTCGGGAAGGTGGCTGAAAGGCTAATCTTGCCGAGGGTTACTAGGGAAGTCGAAGGGCTGCAACTCCTCCCTCAAGAACAATTAGGCTTTCGCCGTCAGCATGGTACCGTCATGCTGGCCGCGAAAATAGCGTCCGATGTTTATAAAGGCTTCAACAATAAACAGTCTACTGCCCTTTTGCTACTGGATATTGAGAAGGCGTTTGACAGGGTGTGGCACGATGGGTTGCTGTACAAGTTGTTGGCAATCTACAACATGCCGTTGCACTTGACAGCACTCATCGCGTCATACCTTGCCGGGCGACTCTTCTCTACGAAAATTGGCACTAAGCTCTCTGCCAGCAGGAACCTGCTAGCGGGGGTGCCCCAGGGTACTGTATTATCGCCGCTTTTATTCAATCTTTATATAGCAGATATCCCGTCATGTCCTAACACCCATAAAGCCCTATTCGCCGATGATACAGCGATCTACTCCCTCAATCCTCAAGCGGAGGTGGCGAAGGATAATCTCCAGGAACATATGCATACTCTCATCCCTTACTACGATAAGTGGAAAATCTCTTTAAACCGCTCTAAGACAGAACTTATTATAATTACCAGAAAACGTAAAGACATAAATGTCGCCCCTTTAATGCTAGATAACACCCCAATACTGCCTAAACCTAAGGTCAAATACCTAGGCATCACCCTGGACAATAAGTTAAACTTTTCACAGCATATAGAAGCGGTAATTGCAAAAAAACGCTATTATAAAAAAAGGTTTGAACACCCTAGTGACTGCCAGGTCATTTCTAAGTCCTTGCAATAAGTTAATACTTTATAGAGCTATCATCCGGCCAGCCCTCCTTAAACGCAGCCCCAGTCTGGTGCTCTGTTGCCAAGACACATAAAAGAAAACTTCAAGTCATACAAAACAACTACTTGAGGGCTGCATTTTCATTAACGCTCCGGGATCGGGTCAGGATAGAAGATCTGCATACATGGGCAAAGATGGAGTACATCGAGGAGTACATCGATGCCCTCGCATGCAGGTTCTTCGAGCGGCAGATAGCGGGCTCCCCGCTTACTGCAAACATCGCTAATTAGCGCTACAACCCGGAAATTCCCATCAAACGTGGTACAATTTACAGAGAAATCACTCTTTTCTATCAGCAACTTATGCCACCTTAAGATGGCTTCCCTCGGGAGTCTCAATCTGAAAGGTAACTTTCAAAAACCACCCTAAAAAACAAGCCACAAAAGTGTATTTCTATGTGTAAACTTTTCCAAGATATCAGGAGCACAGAAATGCAGCACCTCCTTCAAACTACGCGCGAGATCTGTTCTCGCCAGGCCAATCCACGGCGTTCGGACACATGGGCGGGGCATGTTAAGGGAGCTGGTCGGCATATAAATATGCTCTAGAAACCGTCATAAGGCATATGATTCCAAGCCACCGAAGCGTCCATGTATTCGCAGCCGGTACCATGGTACTCGCTCAGCGCGACCTGATACCATTACATTACTTGAATAGACTTAACATGGTTAAGTCCCCTACATTCATTGTATACATTTTTAATTGTTTTGTCAGAATACATGTTGTATATATTGTAAATATAAAATTGTAGCTTTATGACGCCCTGTTCTATAAGAACAGTTGAAGTAGGGTTTTTCTGTAGTTTTCCCTACATAACTACATCTATCAACAACTTCTGCAACATGTACACCCAAATAGCAGGCTTTATGCCAATCTCTTAGTATTATAACTTTGAAGGGGTAACCCATGTAAAGTGTAGCACCAAACGAACAATACCACGTGCCTAATAGATTAAATAGGTTTAACAGCGACCCCCTATGGGTGACGCTACCTGCTGGCCACTAAGGCAATGCAGAAACATTGCCCGGCTTAACAGCAGTGTCAAGTTCAATGCCATTCTTACGGTTAGTTATGTAGTTAAGAAACCTGTGTAATGAACAAATTAATATATGATGAGTTTCTGCTTATTGCACCCCCGTAGCGAGCGAAGCTTTTTGTTTCACAAGATCGCAAGAGTCTGGATGCACCCACGGGTACACCGGAATTGATTTCATCCTCCATTGACACATTGCGATATTGCGGCACTTCACGCATTTATATCATATGATTCCCATGAAATGTTGACTATTATTTCACTTCACGCATGAAACAGTGTTCCACATTATTACAATCAAACAAAACTAACCCAATTCTAACCCAAATTAACTCAAATATAAAAAGAAATAAACATAACCTTAAAAAAAATAAAAACATCTGTCCACGCATGAAACAGTGTTCCAAGTTATTACAATCAAACAAAACTAACCCAAATTAACTCAAATTTAAACAAGCGATAAACATAACCTTAAAAAAAATTGAGCGAGTCCGCTAGTACTCGAGACACTGATGCGTAAACATATCCTATAACATCGGTTATAAAAAAATGAAAACAGCGCGTTGTTTTCCCTAGCGGTCACCCATTCAAGTACTTACCACGCCCGACATTGCTTAACTTCAGTGATCGATTTAAAAGGCAAAATTGTATAATAATACCGCCCTAGCGGCTAGAATCGGTTTACACATTTCCGTCCCATTTTCCGAGATTTACCCTCGTACCGCAGCGTAAGTGTTTACACACACATCAAAAATAAAAACATCTGTCGGCACTGACGGGAATCGAACTGGCGCCGTTATATCACAAGATTCACAAGCACAGCCATCTAACCAGCCATCCAATAACCACTAGACCGTTAGACTCTGGAAGCAGTTGACCAAAAATTAGAAGCCTAGCGTGCCAAAAGCTTTACACGCATTCTGCAATATGTCAATGAAGGATGAAATCCATTCACAAACTAACCCAGACGTGTATGTTTTGTCACTAATGTGAAGCGCGCGCAACTTTGAAGCCCTCTGCTGCGGTACCCGCAACGTCTTGTTCTTGAGCCGGGACGCGATATTTCAGTTCATAGTGCACATGAGAATGAGAGGCGCGTGATTGGCTAGCTACGTGAGGTGACGCAGTTCCTTCGCGATGCAACCATTGATTTGTATAGGAGTGGATAGGCAATAAATAGATCAAACATGGCAAATTTACGACCGCGAAATGTAAACAAAAGGATTCATATTTTGCCTTGCCCATTAGAGAATTAGTGGGCGCTATCTGTTGCAGTGTGATGGTCATTATGCAGGCCCGGACTCCAAAATTTGAACTCGTACTCTTGTGATTAAGAACGAAAGTAATTATTTCACCAAATATTCGGTAGAGTAGTCTTGCCGATTGTGAAATATGCCAGTTAGCATAGTGAAACAAACAATAAGGTATAAATATCACATCTGTGGTGCCGCACCAAAGCACACCCTAAAACGGCTGGATTCCATTCAGAAGAGAGCTGTGTGTCTCGTTGGCGATCCGGAGTTGACCCGGAATCTGGATAGTCTGCAACACAGCAGAGATGTGGCCGCGATATCTCTATTTTACAGATACTTTTATGGCAGATATTCCTAGGATTTGGCCCGCCTCATCCCGCCTCTTGCAACTCCTGTCAGAGAGTCACAACAGACGGCAAGAGCACACCAGTTCGTCGTACAACTGGAAACACCTAGAACATCGCTTTACAAGAACTCCTTTGTCTGGCGCACTGCATCACTGTGGAACTCACTCCCAGGATATCTGTTTCCCACTAATTACAACCTACAACTGTTCAAGAACCGTGTCAATCAACATCTTCGCACACACACACCGCTCGTCCTCGTCGAGCGCCATAGGGGCGCCCTTTATTGTGTGTGCCGCTGTCATAAGAAAAAAAATAAAAAAAGATAAGTAATACTTATAATAATTATACTTACTTGAAATAGGAAATCCCGGGTATTTTGCCTCTACTGCTACAAAACACAACTATACACTTTCGGGATTCTATTTTGGTAGCTCGCCCATTGTTTATGTGCGTATTCTTCAATTAAAACGAAAATCAAAATAGGGTACGCACAAAGCACAAACGTGAACCACTAAACTAAAACTAATTAAGCAACTACAAACACTAGGTCCAAAGAAAGTCAATAAAAAGTAAAGTATTCGAATTATCAACACAGAATGCCGCGCCGTCAAAACGAAATACGTCAAAGACAAAAGCCAAGTTCAGTCCTGATCGATGCCTGCTGAGACGGCAAGTGTTTTAGTGCGCATGACGAAACGAGATCTTCTTTGTTTACGTTTTTCGATTTTGCGTCAAATTTGTCATGCGCAGAAACCCGTTTTTTTGCCCATAGGTTGCCACTTTTGAATAGTGCAGCAGGCGGCTATTGCTTATCCACTCCTATACAAATCAATGGACCAGTTCTTTGTAAGTCAGCAGATGGTCTAGGGGTCTGCATGGGATTTGACCCGGGGTCAAATATGGTAACAAAAATTAATTTAAAAACGCAAGTCAAAAAAAAATTGGTGTGTGCTTAAGACCGCACGACAGAAGTGAAAACTTCAACCAGCGGGGTAATCGTTTCTCAAAATTTCGATCCGAGCCTTCGTTGCAGAGATACGGGCGCAAAACGATTTTCCCCCAAAATCCCCCCCGGCCACCCCGTATGGTCTAAGATGACCCCCCTTGGGGCGCACCTACCATAAAAATATTGGCCCCGTACCTATTCCCGTTCTCCCGAAATTATTTATTTGTTTTTCCTTCTCACCTCTCCCCTGACCAAACGGGGGGGGGGGGGGGGGAGTTACCAATGTATAATAATCTGCAATTAGTTTGGGTTAGCGCTGGAGCAATAACCTCGGTAATATTATCAGGAAATCAAACTTTCTTCCTTTCGTAACAGCGGGCTTAACATTACTGTTATTTGATAGGTGCATCATACCAATACGGCAGACACTGTTATTTCTTTCATGTTAGCTCAACATAACAGGTTTATGCTATAGTTAACGTAAATGTTCAATTATTATAGGACCCATTGGTGGATACATCAGAAGTACATTAGGCTCTAGTGCGAATGAGACGTTGCGGGGACCGTGTCACAGGGCTTCAGAGTTGTTTTACAGTATATTTCGTTCATGCCTCACCGCTCGCGTCGCCCGCTCCGGGGCGCAACCCCCAGTTCCGTTAAGGGTATTGATTAAACACATAGGAATGGACAAAAGTGACAGATAATGGGTGGAGCTTGATAAGCGAGGGAAACTCAAGGCCTTTTGCTCGCTTCGCGGGCACAACGAACTTAAACTAATCCATGGCTTGCCTAAAATCAGTTCTAATCTAGTAGAAAAAGTTACTGGCTTCGTTTTTATATTTTTCATTAACTGTCACTTTTGTGCGTTTTTATTTAAGATCCATAACGGAACTGTGGGGTGTGGTCAAATTCGACCAGTTGGCTTTCCAATGGATTACGAAGACCTACTAACTCAGTACTTCTTAATAGGTTTCAAATTTTATCTTGGGTTCCAAATTGCTTTGAAACTTTCTCCCCAACGTATTTCGTCAATATGCGCGTAGTTAATACGCTGTGCGGCCTCTAGACTATTCTCGATTTCTCTTTTGTGTAAAAACTTTTTATTATTTTTTTGTGCTCAATTCATTCGCATTTATTTACTTCATGGATGAAGAAATCGCATACGCATACGGCTTTCGCAACGAGAGATCGACAGGGGATATATTGAATGGTGTAGACAAAGATATTACAACGCAATGTTCTATGGGTGTAGGCAATTGAGAACTAAGGAGAATCTCGTGTGATTTTGTTATATTTGTCGAAAGCAATCGACAGAGTTTGACATGACGGATTACTCAAGAAACTACCGTCCTTCGGACTGCCAGCGTCTGTCTGCAGCTGGTTTGCCAGTTTCCTTATAAGATCCGTTGCAGAGGATGGACACATCCCAGACACATTTACCATTAATGCAGGCGTGCCGCAAGGCGCAAAACTTTCACCAACTCTGTTTCTCATCTATATTAATGAGCTGATGCTGAGCGAAACCAATAATCCTGTTTAAAGTTTTGCAGATGACATTACTCTTGTCTCCTAATTCAGATTGGAAAAATTTTAACCAGCGACTGAAACTTATTACCGTAGAGCTTACAACAACTAACCAAGATCTAGAGAGAGATCTAAATTGGGGCGACAGAAATTTAACCCGGTTCAATGCAGTATAAACCCAGTCAGCCACGTTTAGCAAGAAAGCCAATACAGCGAGCCAATATCGCAAAATCAGGCTCGCAGAAGCTTGGTGCGCTATTTCGCAACAAAAACTGTACACATTGCAGCAGCTACTCTTGCTCTACAAAGCGCAAATATTACCGTGACCAATTGCTTCCACATCTAGGGTGCCGCACCTAAGCACCCCCTAAAGCTGCTCAACCCCGTCAGAAGAGAACTGTGCGTCTCATCGGCGACCCGGAGTTGACCTGTGATTTGGATAGTCTGGAACATTGCAACTGTTTGACAGATATTTTCACAGCAGTTGCTCCCAGGATTAGTTCCGCTTCATCCCCGCCCCCACCAGCGCCTGTCAGACAGTCACGACAGATGGCAAGAGCGCAACCGTTCGTCCTACAACTGGTAACACCTAGAACATCGCTTTGCAAGGACTTCTTTGGCTGGCGCACCGCATCACTGTAAAACTCACTACCAGAACATCTCTTTCCCCCAAATTTTAACCTACAGCTGTTTAAGAACCGTGTCAATCAATATCTTCGCACACACGCCGCTCGTCGAGCGCCATAGAATCTCCCTTTAGTGTGGGTGCACCTGCACAGCCATAAAAAAATGTTATTTTTGAAAAATTAGCAAAGAATACAGATATAGATAAGTTAATTGGAACCTGCGAAATTATTGAGTACAGAATGAAACAAGGCGCGTAACAGATTTCCCGCCACGATATTATTTTGAAATCGACTAGCAGGAATGATTCACATTCCGCAAGATAAGTTTTGCCAGATTTTTGTATTTACATTAAGGGACAAATCATTAAAAATACGGGATTTTGTTGATTTACCTGACAAATGTAATAGAAATAAAATAAGTTTTTATTAATTAATTTTTTTTATTAATTTTGACATTTTTGAAATACATTGCCGAAATACGGGACATCAGCGGTCCCAGCGTGGCAATTAAATATAATATATCAAAAATGCGGTACGTCCCGGGTTATACGAGACGTCTGGCAACCCTATTTAAGATACAAACAATGCGAATTATTGTATAATCGTCTAAAAATGGAGACATTCACAGATTGATAGATTTTGTCCATCTAGTCGGATCAATTATAGCGTCTTGCCAGTGTTTGTTGAATTGATCCCAATATAATTACTATCCTTTTCCCAGCAGAATTAAGGTCAAACACTAACCTTATCTAGTCATCTGAATTAATGGTCGTTAGAAGACTAGAGTCTAGAGTTAGCGTTTGTTTGTTTACCTCCCGGCATTCTATCCGTTGACATCCATGTCTTCGTGATGCAACCAGTTGTTTGTAAGTCCTCTGATGGTGTAGGGAGTCTGAATGGTTAGCCTTCATTTCGACGACTCGAGTTTTTGAAGGATATATTTCTAAACAGTTTTTTTCTTGATTTTGGGTATGTCTTGGATTAGCACTTGATTAGTTTCCGTTTGTTGAGCCCCGAAGCGAGCGAAGCGACCGGAGGGCGATGCGTGAAGTGAAATATTACTTGTTGTAATACGTGCACGTACTTTGTCAGCACTTTCCACGATGTATTTTGCTTTATCTAACTAAAAACCAGGATATACTTAACAAGAGCCGTATTATAGTGGATATACAGCAGCTTGAATGTGTTTCCGCGAATACATTCCACTGCATTCAATACATAATAATATTACAACACTTAAGACTTCTGGGATCCGGGAACCGGAAGGTAAACAAACAAACGATAGCTCTAGTGTTAGAAATAGACGTTTCCCGTACCACATCAGAGTTGCACGCGCGTTATATTGTTGACATACACCGTATCTTTAGGGTTTAAGCGAATTGCTGCCTAGTAAGTGGTCTCGTAGCTCCGTGGTTGGATGTTGTGTCTGCGATGCGGCGGCCCGGATTCCATTCCAGTGACATGTTTTTTTATCTTTATTATTACTTGTAAAGTTTTTGGTTGCGCCCTAGAAGCGAGCGGAGGGCCATGCGTGATATGTAATATTAAATTTTTTACAACTATGTAATTCGTGCGCAACACTGAAGCCCTCTGATGTCGTACGAGCAAAATCCTGTGGAAAAGTATCGATGCCAGCACGGTATCGGTGCTAACAGGCATATAATCGTTGTTTGAATACTCCTATATTCAAACAACGATATAATATACAAACAATGTATTTTTCGCGTTTACCTCTCGCAATTTCGAGCTCTCACGCATGCCTACGTTCTAATATTTTTTTTTCTTGATCTTGAGCATTGTTTTGGGTTAGTTTTGTTGGGTTGCGCCCCCGGAGTGAGCGAAGAGCCACGCGTGAAGTTAAATATTAGAATGGCAACACAGGGCTGCTGCCAAATGCGTAGGTCTGAAGGTCGCAAATTTGCTGTAGGTAGACGGGCGTCTTGGATTTTCTTGGTAAAAATTGAGTATTGAGTCAGTAAATGAAGTTGAAATGGAGAAATACACGTATATGAAAGAAAAAATTATATACATTTTTATGAAGTAGTGCGCGGCACGTATGAAGAATACACCTAGAGGGTAATTTTTTAATTTTAATTTACCGTCCCGCGTCACCACTCAGACTCAAGCAGCGTTTAACGCTGAAAAAAAAACGATTTTGTGAAAAGTACGCTTAACTGTTCAAGAGAACATTAAAGAATTCTGTAAGTTCTACAGGCCAGAGACAAGTACTCTGTAATTGTAAAGGCCACAAATAAATAGATAAGTAATGTTGGTCAAATGTCAATGGTACATTGGTAATTGCAAAAGGGGGCCGTCCAATTTCATGTAATGTTTAGGAATTTTGATCCTGCTCACACATTTAAGTTATAGGTTAAGTCGAAGTTTTCGAAAAAAGATCTGCAAAAACAAATTTTCTATGAAAAGATTTAATCTGTTATAAGGAATGCCTGCTGCAATAATGGAGTGTACAGATTTTAGTGAATTTCAGGTGATTTTTTATGATCTAATCAAAGCATAAAGTTGTTATTTATACTTTAATCTCATTGCAGAGAAGCACTACCTAACTCCGTTTATACTTTACAGGAGGCTTTAAAAACAATGCGTAGGACAGACGATCTCATAGTGAATACAATAAATTCAGTTGTGCCTACAAATTCGTTCCATGCTGATGAATCCAAAGCTTGCAAGGCAATTTATGAACAAATTCAAGAAGGTCACGAAAAACGGGACAGTTTGATTAAAAATTGCATTTCATATACTAGCGGTAATGTTAAGAGACTGAAGAGTGAAAGAGAAACTAAGGCTGATGATCATCAGTTGTCAAAATTGCTAAGGTCTGAACAAACAAAGGTGAGTTTGTCTTGTCAATATTAAGTTTAATGAATTTTGAAGAGTTCTGAATTTGCAATGGAAAAGGTCATCCTCTCTGAGCACTTTAAGGAAAATAATTGGATGGAGCTCTTTGAAGTCCAAAAGGTCCCAAAATTTGTGTTAAATAATTATAGTCTACTAGCTTACATTACTACTTAAACAGGCCGGACTCAATATACTGAATTTCATGGATCAACTCAATTTTCAGGAGAAATATATCCCATGTTTGTGTTTATTATTAAACATCATGCATGGTCCTCCACTCATTCCAGGAGTAAAACTAAATCTAGAAGAAGACTAAAAAAATATAAAAAAAGTAATGTTAGGCCCATTGTTTATATTTATAGACTACATAATATGTGTGTGTACACAAATAGGATCCAGCTTTTCATCGTAAATCAAGCATTTTATGGACAAACATTGTTTAATACATTTTTTTTTCTTAAAAGTACCTCATAGCATCCATTGTATATTTAGACATCTTCAAAATCCTATGGCCTAATATCAATAAATGTATAAGTACTTGACTAAAGTATAAACATTTGTATATTTAATCCTCTATTTGTTTGACTGCACCAGTGCAGCAATGGCTTGTGATAGTAGGGGTTATATATGGTTTTACATTATCTTGGTATCTATTGTAAACTTTTTCTGAAATGTGGCTCAAGATTAAAACAGATGGATTTATTAAATCCCAAAATATTTTTGCTGATTTTCCACCTACAGTGTAGGTTAAAAGGCTAAGTTGAATACACCAGATACTGCTGTAGGCCCACATATGCAATATAAACACAACTTAATTGAAACTTTTATACCACAGCAAATCACAAGGAAGACAAAAAGTGAGTGATCTTCATTACACCTGCAAAGACAATAATTGTTTTAAGTAGATATTTAGAGCATTTTTTCTGAAGCTGAAATATTAACCGGACCCAGCCATATCTACATTATACAAATATTTGACTCATATTCTGGAATTCTGTTTGATGACCATAATATGAAATGTCAGATGAAATTTGTAGGGAAATTTATTTCACACAATACATATTTATTTAATCCTTGATTTAATTGTTAATTCATACCTGCAAATACTTAAAACCAAACAGACCATCAATGCAACCAGTACCAGTATTTGCAAGACCCCAATTCTATATTTCAAACTCCAAAATCACATTATATCTCATTCATTTACTTGCATATTAGGGTAATATTCATATTTTTATCACAAAACCAGGCCCAGTTCCAGGCAGCAAGCAAAGCAACAGTGTGATAATTATGGAATAAAAATTACTTCCCCTTTGCTTAAACTTAAAAAAAATAGAATTTTAACTGTCAAAAAAAAGTTCTTGAATGACTAGTTCTTATGATAATGCTCTCAGGTTGATGCTTCAACTAAGGTAATGCCTTGGCTCTTTATAACAAGCCACTGTTGCCTCATTGTACAGGAATTTCATTTAGGTATATTTTGACCTTACTTACATGATTTATTATAAGAGTTAGAAAAACTGTTTATACCAATGTATCATATTATCTTTTGGAGCTAAAGAAATAAGCGAACGAAGTTTCCATAACAAATAAACCAGACCCATTTATATTTTTTTGTTCAGAACGCCCTGTATATTTCCGGCCGTTATAGCAGGCATTTTCTTCCAGATTGCAAAAATATATAGTTTGTTGATATATTTAAGTTTAGAATATAATTCATTCAAAATTGAGATCTAGATTTTGCTGGTTTGTTAGACTCAAGTCTTGACAGATATGGACGCATCATTTTAATACGTGAGTTTAACCATTGCATAAAAATATATACAATGGTTTAACAAACACATTTGGTTTTTAAGGCAATCTATATCTCAATTTCGATTGAATTATTATATTTTAAACTGAAATATTTCAAAAACTGCCAGCAAAAATATCAACAAGGCCTGTGATTAGCAGGGAATATACAGATCTATTTAAAAAAATAATGTTGAACATATTTATTTGATTTGCGATTTTTGTTTGTTTATTTTGATAGATCCAAAAGACATAGAAAGAGAAAAGACTTCAACTTTGGTGTATTGACACTTTTTCTGTAACTGAACTCCTATAAACCCTATATAATAATATAAATGAAAATCCTGTATAATAGAGGTACAGCACACAGCTAGCTATAATATCTACATGTCTAAAATATCTTAGCACAAACAATATACGTTGTGATTTTAGTTTTCAATAGCAGTTGTATTTTGTAAAGAAATAAAGATAATACACATACTTATCTCCAGCATAAAGATGCTCTACATATTTATGTTCAAGGCTTCTATGCTAGCCAGGAATAGCCACATCAAATGGATTACTTTTCCACCTAGTCAATTTCCATCCAGCTTTCGCGTGTTATGCGCTTTCGCGTGCTATGCAATTTTATTTTCTTGTTTTTTTTTTATTTTTCTTTGGGTTAATCTCCCATCACTTGCATTATCTCTATAATAAATTTTATTTATACTCAGTGGTTGCAGCGCAGATGTTTTAATTAGACTTAATGCGCAATATTCTGTTTATTTATTCCTTATACTTATCGCTATTATTATTGTTTAATTTGTAAAACTTATTTGTAATATTCAAAATGGCTAGTATAGCCTGAATAATAAATATTTTTTTTTTAAATTCCAGTTACGAATGCTACAAGTAGAGCTTTCAGTAGAAGATTTAATCAAGGAAAGGTCCATGAAGGTTTTTAGCGAGAGATGTAGGACATTTTTCAAACCGGCCTTATGATATTTTAATTGTTTTTTCTAGCAGTTATAGTAGTAAAGTATGTACAAGGCATCCCTAAATCATTTTACACTGATTTTATAGTGGTTATAAATACAATATTGTTAAAATAATAAAGGTTGTTTTGATGTTTATGCTACATTTAATTTCCCTACAGCTTAGACTGTGAACTCTTTACAACAAAACAAATGGAAAGTTATATATTCATCATATAGTCGCTTTTTAGGTTTATGTCGTGTTAGGACCACCACATACTGGAAGGTAAGTGTTGATCCAAAGCAGCACTATATTATTCATGACTCAATGAAGTGACATGAAAAGCAAATATTCACCATTAGAAGATAACTTTTCAACAATACCTATATAATCATGAATTTACGAAACGATGTCTTATATGATAGGCATCATGAAACTTATCATATACTTAGTTATTTCAACACGATTTTTAAAGTCTGCAAAACCCGTCAAAAAAATATCGAAGGGTTCAAGTTTTAAATTAACTCTCTCTCATACGCTATAGACGTAAAAAATCAAGCAGTCAAGTGTTTATATTAACCCTTACAAACCCTACTTCATCATCCTACAATATCGCGTAATAAAACTAATTTGTCTTAGAGGGTTTGGGACTTTCACCAGTTTAAAAGTCTGCACTTAGCAGGACTCAGATCTCAGAAAAAAACAAATTCTAAGACGAGATTCTATATAAAAAGTAAAGCACTTCGATCTTTCGCAGATATAAAAAAAAAATCGATTTCGAGAAAGAGGGTGGGTAGTTTTGAAATGAAGGAAGCCCAAAATGCTCTGTTCAATGCAGGTGTTTTCAGTAAGTAAATGTTATAAAATGGTGAAAGTCATCGTCACTCTTAAAACGAAAATGATATTTAATATAATTCGTTATGCTTTCAGGCTAACACACCACTGACATAATTTTGAAAACTATTAAGACAGTTCCCAATGAACAATTGGGTTAGTGCTTCACTGTAATAGTCAGGAAAGAACGAAAAGTCACATAGTATACTTTTCAACTTTTTTAATCCTTACAATCAAATTATAAAAAAACTTAACGCTTTCTGCGCAACTGCAATGAATTCCTCCTGAGCCATGCAGCCCTTCTGGAACCACCCTTAGTCTGCGAATACCTGTGTCCTTTGCCCAATCCTCGGGATGATCTGCCCGCAGAAGTCTTTCCTCTGAGTTCACGATGTTTGTGTACTGCATTTACAATCCAGTTGACCTTGGGATCTCGTCTAATAGCCTACATTGGAAAATTGCTTTTTGCATTAACACAAAACGTAAAAACAATGTTTTGCTGTATAACAAGCTATAAAACTTCAAACATATGTTTTAGCATTATTGATAAAAAGTTTATACATATTTCGCGTTTCTTTAGCTTTAACAGTCTTAGAGGAAATTGAAATAATTTAGAGTTTAAAATCACATTAATATCATAAAAATATGTTCACTAACCCATGGCAAGCTTAACAGTCAACAAAACACTGCATTATTTCTGTTTCTAAACCCCTTTTTTTAGAAGCTGGATGTTTTGTTAAAGCTGATGAAGTTATCGACAAGCTAATTTTGTATACCTGAATAATTGTACTTACGTTGTGTGAGGGGTCAATTAAAATAATTTCGAAATATTTGTATGAAGAGTCTTGAGCTACCCAGTAGGAATTGAGAACTCTGAGCCCACCGCATCTTCTTCCTACACGTTCCTAAATAGAAAGATTTATTACCTACAATGTCAATTTATTAATATTTAAAAAAGTGCTAGATATTTTTAAATGATCAGCCAAACTAACGACTTACTTATTCCAGATTTGCTTTGAAAATCATATAGTTACCGATGCTATTTTATAGCAAAACTATATACTTTTCTTAAAACGAATTGTAGCAAAGTTCTAGATAGTTTTTAACAAGAAAGATTAAAAACATGCTGGCCGATGCAAAATTATCTTGCACTGCTGCAAAAGCATAACAATTATGAAATAAATTGAATACTGATCGGCAGTGCGGGAAATAATAATTGATCTTCAGAGACAATAATATATTTCATAATGATTGCTTTTTGTCATTTCAATGATTCACTTTATTGAAGTACCTACATTTTTTGAAAATAAATCTTAGTAAAACTAGACCAAAATGAAGCCAACTGCAAATTAAACAATTAGGTACTTCATTAGAATAGTTTGTTAGTTCTGGTTTATTTTTTGTAAAAAATAAGCAAATAAAATACAAGGTAATCAACATTAAGCTAGCTTTACAGACATGACAATAACTACCTTTTAAAGAGATAAATAATAAAAACTATTTAAATTACAACACGATTATCATATTTATCAAAACATTTCTTTTAAAATTGTTCAAGTGGTCTCTTCCAACATAGCTCTACTTACAATAAACACAAGAATTAATTATTGAATAAATAATAAAGTAAATAAATGCATTTGATTTGAATATTCAAGGGTGTTGTTCATAACATCCTCAGAGGTATATAGTCAATAATCTATTTCCTAAATAATTTAAGTCAAGCTTACTAACCTGTAAGGAGACTTAGGCAACAGTAATAAATACAATAATGACAATATTCAAGTTATAAGAAGATCAATCTGATAAAATATCTGCCAGCTTATTCTTAAATCAGTTTTCATTGGAACAGTTATTTATGTTAGAACAATTTTTACTGTTTTACATATTTATATAAGGAGGAACAAGAGCACTACTGTTTCTCATACCATGCCTATGAATGTTATGCTAAGATTCTCGCTTTTCTTGAACGAGCAAGGTAATTCTATATATATTTAAATAATCCCTGCATGATTGAAAGGTAGGTAAAATAGCTCTAACAGCATATTTTTGTAATATGAAAATACTGTTTCTCTCTAAACAGACTTCCCAAAATTCGATTCCATACTGCAGAAACGAAAATAAGCATAGTATACCGCAATTGCATATATGGAACTATGATTTTTTTTAGATGGAGAATATGACTCCTTCAATCTGCGCTTTATAATGTAAACTCCCAGAAACTAAGCTACCTACTGGACTTGATTATGCCTGTTTCACTTGGAGCCATATGTTCCCTTTTTTGTTGGGTTGAAGTAGCATACTCTACATACTCTACAACGTAGCATACTCTACAACGGTGAGAGTGTTTAAACATCTTTTGAGGGGGTTCTTGGTTGACCGAGTCTATTATGCACTCTCTGAATTTTACAGGGATGTATTTTAGCGATGTAATATTATGTAAAAAGGATTATGTCTTGAATGGATTGTATCAGTTTTTTTTCTCTTTTTTTTTGACTCTGTATGCCTGCTTTGTCTTTTCTGTTGACATGTTTATGTAATGATTAGTATAGGTTTTTATTTTGTCTGTTTTAGGTATTATTACTTTTAAGTAGGCTTTGTTTATAATAATTATTTTGTTCACAACAATAAAGCATATTTTGACTTTTGACTTTGACTCTATATTGAGAACTAATTTGCTCTTCACAAGCCATTCACATAATTTTTTTACCATGTCAGTAGTATTCTGTTTTAGAATTTTTAAATCTTAATTATGTATTAATGCACTGGTGTCATTTGCAAATAAAGTATGTAATCTAAAAAAGAAGATAGTTGATGTCGATGTCATAATAAAAACAAAATTGGACCAAATCATCTACTATATCCAGTCCTGGCGACTTCATATTTAACAGTATATTGGCTGTATAAATGCGGCACCACAAAATTATATCTTAATAACAAGAAATCTTTTATGAAATTTAACAACCAAGCAAACAACTCACGACTACTCTACAAAAAATTTTGCTGAAACTAAGTACTTACTTCAGCAATGGCTTGAAGATTACGAACAGG